>CANUEX010045643.1:0-62045 GCA_948099535.1 Jatropha multifida | reverse complement strand
TAGTTTCGGTTCGATTTGAATTAATTTGGTCGAACCCAATGATTTAGCCTATTTTCATTTGATTTAAAGGTTTTTCGACTGAATTAGAATATTTAAATTCGGTTTTCGATTCGGTTCGCGGCATAAAATATTATTTTTGGTTAATTCTCATTGGTGAAAATTTACAATTAAATTTTAAATAAAAATTCTTTTAAAAATAAATTAATGGGTTATTTCACATTATAATTTATAATATTTCTAAAAATTATGTATATTTTATATTATATGTAATGTTGTTATAACAATTGATTCAAATAGTACAATAATTATTATCTTTATATTAACTAATAATTAATAATAGTGTAGTTATTGATAATTATAATTAATAACTGGCATTTAATAATTAAAATTATGTAGTGTTTGAATTTGAGTTTAATATTATAATTTTTTAAATTTAAAGAAATATGGTATCAATATGGAAAATCATGTATAATTTTTAATAGGAGAACATGAATCATAATCCACAAACATAATCAAAGAATCGAAAATCGAATCGAAACGGAATAGAATTATGGTTTAGTTTCAATTTCGGTTCTTAAATCATTTGGTTTTGGTTCAATTTCCAAATTTAATAAAAATCGAACCATGATTTTAGTTCTAGTTTGTGTCAAGAACCGAATAAGAATCGAAACCGCACATCCATAATTTTTAATTTTAAATTATTTCAAAAATAAAAATGTTTCACACTCCAAGTTTATTTCCCAAATGGAGTATAAATGTGGTGAAATATATTTTGAATCCTTGTTTAGTTTATTTGGAGCACTGTGATAGGCCTACAATGTTACTCTTATAAAAGAATTTTATAACTGTAAAATTTTTTTCTTTTAATAACCCTCAATTATTATTTTATAACTTTAACTAATAAGATTTTCCTTATTTTTTTAAAAAATTAATTTTAATTATTATTATGACCGTCAATATTGTTTTAATATATGAAAATTTCTTGTGTACATCATATGAAGCAAATATTTCATCGTCTAAATAAAAGAATGAACATTTACAATAAATATATGAAATAATAAGTAATTATTATAATACTCGATATTTTAATATTATTAAAGAATTATATCTCAAATAGAAAAAACAGAGGAATGGAGTAGAGGGTTGATTACAATGAGTTTAACCGTATAAAGTTCCTTCTAATTGTAAATTTTTTCACTTTTCATGCGGGTACGAGATGGTAACTTCTTAATGTTATGGTGTGATCTGTATGGACTCATCATTTATTTATTTATATAAGAAGCGAGAAGTGTGACCGAGAATACGCAAGGCGCGCTTATAGATAAAGCAAAAGCCAAATGAGTTTGTAGATACTTACGGCTTGAGTTTAGGCAAACCTATGCTTAAACACTATGCATCTGATAAAGGAAAATTCTACATTACTTCCGCAACCAATGAATTACAAAGCTTGAAGTTGAATCAATCTGGCTAGCTAGCTTTCTAGAGAGACAGCGAAATTAATAAAATAAGGCAAATCTACCCTCGCACTCCAAAAACTTAACTTCCGGCTCCAGCTTTTTTTTCAAGTAGATTCTCTATCAAGTCTGCTGCTTCCTGGACTGTTGTTATGTTTTGAGAATTCTCCTCTTCCACGCTAATGCCAAATTCTTCCTCCAATCCCATCACTATCTCCACCTGGGTAGATTTGGATTACGCTATTTTCAATTCAAGTTAACAAACACAGATAGAACATAACCTGACTAGCAAACAATAAAAGGGCTTACAGTGTCGAGGGAATCAGCACCGAGTTCCGAGAATTTAGTTGCAGGGGTGAGCTCTTTCTCTGGTGTCAAAGCAAGTTGTTTCCTTACAATGTCACACACTTTCTCTACTGTCGCTGGCTTTGCCTGCTAATAACAAGAATTGTATACATCAAATGAATAATTAATTTCACATTACCGATAAAAAGGCAAATGTCGTAGAATTACCGCACAGGAGACACGAAAACCGTTGGTCTTTAAGCTATGGAACCCGATCTTTGCCCAGCTGACTGAAACCAACTTTAAACTTATTCTGCTTGCTATCTGTTCATAAATAACACAAATTTAACAAATGGGACTCAATTGTTTGATTCTTCAATCAAAATTAACTAATCTCTGAACTATAAACGTAAAAATGGAGCAGTATAATGTGATTGAAAGGAACAAGGGAGCAGTGCTTTTTACCGGGATAGCCTTGGAATGGTGAAACGATGGTTGGAACCTAAGAAGAGAAGCTGAAAATGAAGCCATTGAAGCACAGACCCAAATCAACAGGGAATGATATAAGACAAAGGCGAAGAAGCAATTATTAAACTTAAGGAGTTTGTAATTTGGATTGAATATCAGAGGGAGAAGTTTATCGAGTTTGCAATTTGAAAGTGAAAAGGGTAATGCAAGGAAGAGAACAGTGATATATGAGTGGAGAATATTCAGCCTCAGCATCAAGGCCTATCTAGTGCTAGCGTGTACTCGGATTGCGTTTTGATTTGTGGGCCATCGCTAGTGCAAGTTGACCGCCCGGAAGCCGGAACTGCCTTTTCTTGTAAATTGCGTGTGGCCAGTGGTGGTACTCTTTCTTGCTTTAATTTCTCCACTGTATCTATAAAATGGATTAAACTTGTCACCGTCGAGTCTATGTAACTCAATCTCTTATTTGGATAGTTTGAATGATTTTGCTGGGGCTAGCAGATCATTGATCCGGAAATATAATTAATTTCATTAAGGATGGTGCCACCGACGGAACCAATTTTTCAATGCTCGGAATTTAATTGCAATCAGGTGTTTGGCTTAGGGCTAATTCAATGAATTAAGGTCAAATCTTTGCATCTATAATCTAACTAATTTTGCGAGAATCAATAAATCTCTTGTCTTAATTACGCTGTCCATCTTAAAAATAGTCAATTTTTTCTTTTTGGTTTGTCCTAAAATGTAATCCACTTTTCTTATTTACGTCGTAATTAATTTGTAAATTGTCTACTATACTCTTATTAAATTTTATATCTTATTTTTAATAACTCTCGTTGATTCTTAATTATTATTTCAATATAATAATTATTCATATGTTATTTAAAATGAACATAATAAAAAAATTATATGAATAAAATTATCTTTTAACCATAAATTGTTATTTCTTAATGTGTGTGAAAGTAAAAAGTCAATTATCTTTTTATAACAGAAGAAGTAATAGAATATAAATATAATTTCTCTCAAAGCAGTCTTTCATATATTAACAACTATTAAGATATAATCTGATTGATTTTTCTTGTAAAAGGTTTGATAAATGTTATTTAAAGAATAGAGTTATTTCTATATCTATTGCAATATTATTCCAACCAACTAAACATATAACGAGTTTATAAAAAAAAAAAAAGGGCCGATGAAAGGAGAAACTTCAATGCAATCTTACTAGTCAAAGGCGGCGTGACTGTCTTGTTTGCGAAAGAGATGACGCCCTCAGGTGCGTAGCCCGCAAGGTTACATGTTGACTTGGAGCGCTAATTGGAACATATTCATATAAATAAATGCATTGCTCGCTGCTTATGGGAATTTTGAAATGGGCTTTCTTCAATAAATGCCACAACATTTTCAAATTATTGCAAATACGCCACCAGTAAAGTTACGAGCTTTGGAATATTTACTTGAACAATTTTATAATTGCTTGGTCGAGGAAGAAAAAGTAAACAGAAAATTACATAAACCAATTAGCTCTTATGACATAACTTTACAATTTTTTTTAAGTCAAAGTACATAATCAAAATAAAATTAAAATGGATCTATAGTTCCACAAACAAATTTTTTAAATCTTTTGTGTTGCTTTTATTTGGATTTTTTGATTAGCCAAATGAAATTTTGAAAAAATTCAGTTAAGCTAATCAATGGTAATTTGATTAGTTTCTCGCTTATGTAAAGTATGGAAAATGTCAAGTTTGAATATTTTTAAGCACAATAATTTTTACAATAATTATTTTGGCCTAATCGAACCTGTTAATAAATAAGTAAATAAATTTTTAAAAAAAAGTTTCAAGTACAAAAAAATATTTTTGTAATATCAAAAGATATCTTTGGCATTTAATAGTAAGATAGCAGTTCATTGCATTTACGGTGTGAAACCCAAGAATTATCTTGGTCTAACTAGGCAACCCCTCTAATTAGAAACTAGGTATAATAGTAAATACTACGTAAATTAACAAAAACTTGAAGGGCAAAATTTTCGGTAGAAGCTTATAAGTGGCGCGCAAACGGAGGGCAGTCCTTTGAAAAGCAGACGTTGCCACTAAACTTTCTCCCGCCACATAAACTTCCTTTCCTCACCGGCCACACCCTCCCACTTTCTGCCTTCTTCTTTTGAGAAACACAGTAACAGAAACACTGCCAGTTTCTCAAACATCAAACAAAATTCAATTCGATGGCCATCTCCGATTACTCGCGTCAATCTCTCATCCCTAACTTTCTCTATTCTCCTTCAGTTTCATCAAAGAGACTTATTGATTTGGACTCTTCAGTGAACTCCAGCCATGGACTGTATCAATCACCATTCATTTCTAAATCATCGCAGTCCAGTGGATTGTCGAAGACCTTCGTGATTCCGGCACCAAATGAGAAGATCGAGATGTACTCACCGGCTTTCTACGCCGCGTCTGCGGCCGGTGGTATGTTTTGCTGTGGACTCACTCACACGGCGGTTACTCCTCTCGATCTCGTCAAGTGCAATATGCAGGTTATTAATTTAATTAATTTGTTCCTTTTAGTTCTCTTAATTATTTCCCTTTTAATTTGACATTTCAAATGTTCATTTTCAATTTGATGCTTTCTATTAATTTCTCTTCTAAATTAAGATGTCGGTTTCAATTTGCAAAGCAAACATAGTTAGCTTTGTTGTATTCGGAATTTGAATGTTCTGATTTTTAGGTTTGACCGTTTGAAGTTCTGTAGAAGGACTTCATGCTTTTTCATTTTGGTAAACCATGACTCGATCATTTGGGAGTTACGTGCTTAAGGCCTTCAAAGCCGTGGACTTTCACGGAAGGTGTCCTTATTTTATTTTTTTGACTTCCAAGATCGCGCCATCGCGGGGTTATTTTGAAAGCTGTTCTTTCGAAGCGTGTGTGTGTATATATATATGTCTTCTGTTGATTGGTCAATATTAACGTCGAATTGATATTAAAAGATCCAAGGAAAAATTTTAACGAAAAACAAAAGAAGAAAAGAAAAAATTATGGCAATGATCAATATTATTACATTAATATCAATGCCTCCATGTGCCTTAGCACTATCTAGTTACAGTTATAATGAGATTTAGATAGTAGTTGTCAGAAATTTATGAGATTGCCAGTTGAACACATTAGCGAAGGAAAAAGAGAATGTTTAGTGACGGATATGAAGAGGACAAAGCCAAATCCATAACTCGGAAAACTGCAGTAACATTTGATTTTATCTATATTTCAGATTGACCCATCAAAATACAAAAGCATCTCATCTGGATTTGGGGTCTTGCTCAAGGAGCAAGGAGTTAGAGGTTTATTTAGGGGATGGGTTCCTACACTGCTTGGTTACAGTGCTCAGGGTGCTTTCAAATATGGACTATACGAATTCTCCAAGAAGTACTATTCTGACATAGCTGGGCCTGAATATGCAGCCAAGTATAAAACCTTGATTTATCTTGCTGGTTCTGCATCTGCTGAAGTGATTGCTGATGTTGCTCTCTGCCCTATGGAGGCACTGAAGGTTCGTGTGCAAACACAGCCTGGTTTTGCACGTGGCTTGGCCGATGGGATGCCCAAGATTATCAGAGCAGAAGGCTGTGCTGGGTATGGCATCCGTATCTGAAATCCTTTGTTTTCTCATTGTGAACTAATTTCTCAGGATTTCTTGTAAAGAAATTTATATGATCAATTCTTAATGCTCACAGGTTATACAAAGGGCTGGTTCCTCTCTGGGGACGTCAGATTCCATGTAAGCTGAAACATTTTCAATTATTTCGTGTTGCATATATAGTTGGTTGTGCATAAAGTACAATTCTTTTGTTACCACCTTTTACTCTCTAATTTGTTTGGAATTCTTAGGAAGTTCAGAACTACGTATACGCTGGTCAGCAGTGGCGTACTTGTCCGTTTACACATACAGGGATTTAAATTAATGTGTTCATTACATGAATTTCAAGCATTCCCTCCCTTGCATTAGAAGCTGAAAGTCAAAATTGGTAATTTGCAGATACAATGATGAAATTTGCTTCCTTTGAGAATATAGTAGAGATGATGTACAAATATGCTATCCCAACTCCAAAAGACAAATGCAGTAGAAGTTTGCAGCTTGGAGTCAGCTTTGCTGGTGGATATATTGCTGGTGTTTTCTGTGCTGTTGTCTCGCATCCTGCTGACAATTTAGTGTCTTTCCTCAACAATGCCAAGGGGGCAACTGCTGGTGATGTGAGTGAATTTCTCTATTTCACACATAAATATTTCTCTTTTACTTCAATTTCTACTCAATTTGTTCTGTTTTCACCAGCATTTCTTTCGGTAACGCTTTGGTCTGTTACAGGCGATCAAGAAACTAGGATGGTGGGGTCTCTTCACCCGTGGTCTTCCTCTCCGGATTGTCATGATTGGAACCCTTACTGGAGTCCAATGGGGTATCTACGATTCTTTCAAAGTGTTTTTTGGGCTGTAAGTACGCTTTGTTATCTTTCTTTGCCGATACTGTCTTATACTTTGCTGTATTCTCTACGGTGATTATACAAGTTAGAATTTGAAAGATTAAATTAATGCTTTTCAATCAAATAAATGCTTTACTTCAATCAAATGACTTACAGACATATTTTTCTTTTATAGACCAACTACTGGTGGTGCTACTCCACCTGCTGCTGCTAAGGCTTGAAAGTAGAGCTGATAGGCGATAAAGATTCATATTTTATTAGGTAGGTGATTTCTCATTAATGATACTTTTTATTAGGTTGTTGTGAGGTGATTTCTCGTTAAAGAATGTATAATAGTTGATTGAGTTGATGCCTTCCATAGTAAGATCAGTTTATGGCGGGCACTGTATTCTTTAAAAACACCAATTGTATTTGATCTTTTATATTCTCTTCTCGTTGCTTGATTACTGAAAGGAGGGTTTTAATTTCATCCTCCTTTGTCTCTAGGTTGTGAGTTCGTGTTACTTAGCATCTCGATTTCTGTACATAAAAAGAAATAGCATGAAAACTTTTTGTTGTTATTATGGCTGTCTTAGTGTCTTGGTAGTCCTGAATCAGAAAGCTTATTGTAAAATCTGGTTGATAATAAAATTTTAATATTTCACCTGTGACCATTAGGCCACATGGGACTTTATGAGGATGCTAGTCATTAAAATTGAAAGAGAGCACTATTGAAAAGAAAAACTACAGTTCGAAAGGTTTGTGCTTACGTTATCGCTACAAGAATTTTGAATTCACACAGTACAGGGGAGTAAAGCCCTTTTGTAATTCACACGACCCGATAAGAAGGAAAAGAGAAACAAAGAGCCACAGACAAAACTAGGGACTGGGAGAAAAGGCGATGCTTTTCCAGTTATTCTTAATCCTTTTGAATAATTCTCTTAAAGAGTACAAAGAATTGGTTTATGTTAAATTGGGAGGGTACACAGTATCAAAGACGATCCTTGCAAAAGTATGCCTAATCTCACGCAAGCTTCCCAAGGCTAACAATTCATAGTTTATCTTCCTACTTTGTTTGTGGACAAATCCCTTCTCTCTACCCTGTATTACACAGTCGAAAATCCTGCACGCTCTTAAATACAAGGGCAATGAAATGAATACCTGCACACATTAGAGACAGAATCAGGCATGTTGCTAATCACAGAAAACGAACACAACACATTGAAGCAGTCATAATAAAGCAGAAGCCATTAAATAGGGTTGCATCCACTACTAAAAAGATGCAATGGATCAGTCGGCATTTACCCTACACTTTACGAAGAGTTGACAGCCAATTGTAGCTGATAAGAGCTAGTTTGCAAATGATAAGCTGATGATAATTAGTTGACGCCAGAGGCAGAGTGCACATCCCTAACTCTATAATTTTGTTTTTTCGCATGCTTCCATTCAAAATTAAAAAGACTGCGACTTTTTGAAATTGTTTACACAAATCATATAAACTATCTTCCAAATCAAATTAAACATTACTAGTGACAAGAAAACCATTTCATAGCATTCTGGGTCAAATAAATTACCAACTCTACCATTGAGGAAATTATAACTGGATTTTTCCCTAAAACCATTGCCTCAAACAGCATGACAGAGAAAAGAAAGGGAAGTGCTTACTAGATCTGAATACGGGGCTTTAGGATACTCTGCCATTGCTTGAGAGACATAATATTCATCAGTCATCATATTTAACACGCGTTTAATAAATGCTGCAAGATCCATAACCTCATTGATCAATGCTTCTGAACCCAGATCTCTGGCTTCTGATAATTCATGGAAGGTGACATCATGTGGCTTGGTGATGCTCCTTGCAATGTTTACTGCTTCTGATATATCTCCGCCATTGTAGACAGCAAGACAAAAAACAGCGACCACCAAAGGATCCCTTGGTTGGTCAGATAATGCTTTATGGAATGCTAAGATCACAACCCTGAAAGTGCAAACTTGCAATTAGCGCTGCTTGGTTCCACCAATTTGCCAGAAGCCACAAATAATTCCAAGGTCTCATGAAGACATATCTAGTTCTCTACAAATTCCTTGAAAGGCACCATATATCTGAAGGGCCACAAGTAAAATGCTTCAACATGATATTTATCACACACAGCTAAAAAGAGTACCATAAAAAGGGGACAGCACATAAAAACCTTTTCTTTGTGAAATGCATAATCATCAAAAGGTTTCACTCAACCAACAAATACATGATCTACAATCAAGTGTATTCGAAACATCCTTCAAAAAATCTACTGCAATTTATAGAAATATAAAATTGAAATATGGCATTATGAAAAGTTTACCATAAGCTGCTGTGGCATGGCTTATCAGGTGCAAGAAGTTTATCCATGTTGGAAAACAGAGACTGCAGATCGAATAACAGACAACTTCAATGACTTGCTCGTTAAATTGCCATGTATGATCAAGTAACATATAACAGAATATTTGAGTAGAGACAGAATTCAAATTCACAGACATCACATAAAAAAATTTGTAACTTCCAAAGTAAAATAATATGATATACCTACAACCCAGCCATTACATCAAACACAGACAAGTCTATATCTATATGGACAGATAAGAAATATTGTTTTGAAGGAGATTGTCATCTTCTTGAATGTATTTGGAGTTACACCTGTTAGGTTAGTTTAGGATTTGGAATATCATTAGGACTCTTAAAAGGAGAACAATGTCCAGCTTCAAGAAGGCCCTTTCTCCCCCAAATGTTTTCCACAATGCTAAACAGTTGATGAGTCAAATATTATGCACAGATTTTTACATATTGGTCTCATAAACCTTGAAAATAGTCTGTCTAGCTGACACCTTACATGCACTTCTGGTTCTGTCAGTCCTTCAAACAAGTTTGTCTTAGGCTTGCACATTCTCACTAATCACAAAGAAGTAATCAAAAATATAATATGTACTAAAATTACCAAAAGCATATTGGATCTCTTGTCACGTCTCCGAAAACCATGGCGAACAAAATATGCTGCCTGCATGTTGAAGGAATATTAGACCTGCAAAAGAACTCTCATATAGAATTTAAAATATGAAACACAGACCTGAATGGGCAGAAGTATTTCAAGAAGCCCAAATTTCCATAATAACCTCAAAGAAGCTTCTGCAGCACCATATGCTAGCATGTAATTCATTTCCATCAGAAGCCTTCCCTGGGATATTTCAGCACTAGAGTTAAGTCAGCCAGGACAGTCAAATGTAGATTTTATGTTTGCACAACTCTAGAGTAAGGAAAGCAGGTTGAATACCTTATCAAGTCTCAAAATTGAGCTAGCAAAAAGCTTAACAAAATGAGCCGTTTCTCTTGAAAAGCGAAATCCTAAACGGGCAGCAATTCTTACTGCGCGTAGAATGCGAGCTGCAAAGAGAATGGAATACATATATCAAGATGAATACCATAAGATTAAGTGTTAACCGTGAGCATGTATTCTGAAAACTAATATAGTACATGGACTAGTTAGCTGTGTCCATGTTAAATGGAAAATAAAAATAATCAACGAATATTGCAAACAGAACTTACCACAATCCTCTTGAAAAGAATTACTTGCGGGGATCACAGTTCGTACCTATGTCCGCAAAAGCATGATGTTAGGAAATGAACTCTGGGACTTGTCTAAAGTAATTGTAAACCAATAAAGCTAGAAATACATGCACACTTTAGCCTTTCTAATGTCTTCTAGACCTCCCATGTAATCATACACAATTTTCCCATAAGGATCAAACATGAATCTGCATGTAATTGAATAGCATGAGTTTAAAGCATGATCAGAAAACACAACTATAATAATAATTATAATTGTACATACACTAAAACATAAAAAAGAATTAAAGAAGCAGCAAATGTTGGAAAAATTAAATTTTCAGTTACCCATTAATGGTGAAATCCCTCTGCAAACAATTTCTCCAACGTACATAATCCTTTTCATCACATCCAATGGGACTTTGAACATCATAGCTGAAGTTCCCACCAAACTTTCGTGCACTGGTGCTAAAACTTGAAACCTTCCATCAAAGTAAAATATCAAAATGGAAACAATAGAAAGTCCAGCAAAATAAGAACATGCTACTGCTACTGTTAATAAAATTTCTCAATGTGCTATCATATATAGCAATCTTAAAGATTAAAAAATAACACGCAAAATTTGTAAACCTTTTATTTTCTCACTCTCTCTCCCTTTTTTTTGGGTTTGGAGGGGGTCGTTATTTGGGGTTTGCAGGCATACCTCGACAACAGTGTCCTGAATATGTACATGACATATAGGGAACCGTTTGCCAACTATTTCACACCGAGAAAATGCTCTCAATACCTGCAAATTGGACAAAATTTTTAACAGGTATGAATTGATAGGAAGTTTTACCACGGAATTACCTTAAAGCCTGTAATTAACTTCCACATTCCCTTTTCAGTTTATTGTCAAACCATGAACAGAAGGAAGCAAAACTCAATAAAGATTTTAACTATAATGATATTGCAACTAGATATGAATCTGCTCATGGGATTTAGCATAGAAGAAAAATCAAGCCACGTTATTTCTAGACACGGTGATTTCAGTAACTCTTAACACTAAAAGTACAGGTTTCAACGCTGAAAATATGCACAAAGTTGACAAGTGAAGTAAGACTGTTCCCTGCATAATAGAACGGATCAGTATTACCATCCTGGATGACTAAAGTTAATGTTTTCTTTAAAAAAAAATAGAGATTAAAGCTTTTAAATTCCATAAGCTTTCTACCTTATTCATAATACACCATCTCAACAGTTCTCAACTGAAAACCAGGTCTTCGAACTTTAATCTGCACTTAACAGGGGTAAAACATCCAGGAGTAAACATAGTATCCTATCACCCGAATTTAAAGTTTATAAATAGCGTCTTATCACCCAATTATTCCTTTATTTTCTGCTGCAATTTAAATGTGATTCCTAGATATTTTAATGATTTAGCATTAATGTAAATAAGCCACAAAATCTTAGCTTAAACCACCATTATTTCAGTTTCAAGTGCTCTTTTTTTTTCTCTCTCCTTTTCTGGTATGTCATTGTTTCAAGTGGCCTTTCAATTTCAAACCCTAGGTTCGGATGAATGCCAAACATTTTTCAAACCCAAAATACTGGAAGTATATGCATATAGCAATCTAAGTCCATATAGTCTGTTACATTGCACAGTCAGTTGCGATAGAAGCATGTACTTACAAACATATGCAATGCAATCGTAGAGTTGAAATATAAAAAAGAACATAATCTCAACTCACTTCTTTAAGTTCAGCTGATGTTATTATATCGAAATCTTTTGGTATTCGCTTCAAAATGAGATCGCGGACACAACCACCCACAAGGTACACCTCATGTCCTACATTAAACCACAAAAAAGAAGCAATAGGTGACAATAAGAACCAAAAACAAATATATTTTTTTGCATTCATTATTCCAAGTTGGAAAAAGAATTAATTTTTGCATCATATTAAGTGCACCAAATTCATATCAGATTAAAACCATAAGAGATAGTAGCTCTTTCATTAATTACAATAAACAGAATTACAGCTACAAATAATACCAATACCTCTATGCTTCAGCACATTAAGAACCTTTCTCGTAGGCCTTGCTATCATGGAAGTACTAATTCCAAGGTCCTTAGAATTTAACTTCTTCCAATCTGGTCCCTTGCCTTTTCCTTCTCCTCCTAAAACATTGCCAATTTTTCGAAATTTAGATATAAGCATCAGAATTGTAGTTATAAAACAAGGTCTTAGTTACAACTTACAACGATCAGTATTAGTACCTGAACTGCGTCTCCTATCATCAATGACATGTTCTGGTTCATCAAGCATCTCGATTGCTGCAACGGCGGCGTATCGAGCCTGATAAAAGAAATTATAAATTAGTTAAAAATGAAGACTTTCAAGTTGAGGACCTAATTGAATAGCATCGATGGATTGAATAAGAGATTACATTACGAATGCAGTGAAAGAGACAAGGACGAAGACAGAATTGAGGTCTGCCAGCGAAGCCGCTTAGACCTGAAATCGCCATGAATCAGGACATGTGAAGATATGCTTAAACCCTTTGATAAATTGCCATGAATTAGGGCTTTCAGGGTTTTAGGATGGCAATTTTTTTCTTAAAAAAAATCATAAACACTTGATATCATATTATCAAGTATCTGGATGCCACGTGGCCTAAGTAAAATGTCCAGAGATCTACTCGCCGACAGCTCGTTTTTTGGTTTTTACAAAAAAATAGAATATTCAGCTCCTGTGTTCGACGCGACGACTGCAAATAATGGACATTTTTTATTGTCGTTTCTTCTTATGGTTTGCTTATTACTATTAGAGGAAACTTTTCAGTCCTAGCCACTAACAGAACAGAAAGCCACGGACAGTATTTGTACAATTCTGTTGGGCTATAAAAGCCCATGGTTTATGGGCTTTCGAGAGTATAAATTATTTTCCATACTGTAAATTGTAAAAGCCTATGGCCTAGTCCTTTTTATTGTTGAAAGGCCTAATATACATACATATAAACGACTTGCCTATAGTGGGTGCGGCTGGTCCCATGTACCAAGCAAAAGGAAAAAGTATTTTTTAAAAAAATATTAGTACTATTTTTTTCCTATTGTACAAATAGAAATAATCTCTTTATTAAATTAAAATATTATTTATAATTATTTTAGTATATAAATGGGTCTATAAACAAAATATAGCTACGTCGTTTCCATTTATAAGATGTCAACATCCCTTCCACGTGTAATCTAGCAATGAAAGTTACAACTTCACAGTCCCAAAACCACAAAACATGCAATTTTATGTTCACTCTACGCCAAACCAATACTCATATCAACGAAAATACTAAATATTTTGTTGGTTTATTATTTTTTACAGCAAAAAAATGTCAATACTTCAGTTGGCTAACTGCCTTCTAGTCCGATGATGGGTTCCTATCCTATAGATTTTTATCTCTTCCTTCAGGTCTTTTTTTTTTACATAGCTTAGTGTTCTCCTTTGGACTTTAGCTCCCATTTTGTAAAAAAAAAAAAAGTTGGTTTAAATGATTTTGTTATAACTATTATTATTTGGCATTATATGAAATTCATACTCTAACTAGAATAGTATTCAGATAAAATTGTATATAGAGTGACAAATTGTAATGCTTTACGGAAATTTAAACGGTTAATTGACCATTCCCTTTGCACTATTTCTGTTTTTCAGTTACACAGAGGAAAGATTTAATTAGTTTCTTTCCCTTCATAAGCTTGAAAGTGATTTTCTTGAAAGAAACCCTAGCTAGCTCTTCCTGGAATTTCCATATCCAACTGAAAGGTCATGATCTACACGTCGTCGTTCTCAAAATTTGGAAGGCAAAGATCATATTGAATTCTTTTACTTGAAAAAAGAAAACAAAAAACTCAGGAGTGGTACAGACAACGCATGCATATTATTATAATATATATCTATGCTGGGGTCCCTAGCCATACATTTCGAGATATTGCAAAATTTATTTAGCATGAAACTTGTGTATGAGCTCAAATAAAATCAGAATCTTTTAAAAATTATTCTCTCTTTATCCTATTTTTCCCCGGTGAATGGTAAAAGACATCCTCATTTCAATAAAATTTTATTTTTCGTTCAGCAAGTTGGCAAGCAAATAAACTTACATTGTCCTTTTAGCTTTGAAGGCAAATGATATATAGCTTATCTACTTGTTAGGATATGTCTAATCATCAAGAAAACAGCGGTTTAATTTTCCTTTTATATTATAATTTTCTTTAAGAACTTTAATTCATTGCGGTTCCTTAAAGCAGTGCATTCTCGGTTTCTTTCGGAGTGTCGAGCTGTTAACCATATCAGCATACATCATAAGAGCTAAGAGAGCCAATCAGATTGCTATTCCAGCTGCAATTCTTTTGGCATTAGTGTAAAATGTCTGATACCCACCACCATAATCTCCTTAAGAGCATAATGATCAAATCATTAGAAAACACGTATAGGATCATTATTAGTCTTTTTTATCTTATTGATAAGGTTTAAGTGTTGGGGTCAAAGCACGAATGATTATTTTCCTCATTTAGTCTCATTTTGAAAGAGATAGGAATGTAATATTGTCATTAATCAGTCATTGCCTCCTTTGTCAACAGCAAATAATTTGTTGAAATGGGATTGTATTTAGGAGTTGATGGGGGAATATGAATTCCTTCTAGGCTACACCCTCTAAATTCCAATTCTACATGGCCATTTTTTCAAATATAATGATACCCTTCATCATTTTTTCAAAAAATTCTCTCTCTCTCTATATATATAATTGACTTCTAGTAAATATGGAGGAAGATCCATCTACAGTTATGGCTGAGTCTAGGGAAGGGGACAAAAGCTTGTTAGTTTAAAGCATGCAATTATATATATAGTCCCTGCAGGAATAGCTCACGGCTGAGCTCAAGTCTATAAATAATGTACAGTCCCGGTGTATACCTAACAGCAAAGATCCATTTATATATCGTGTCGTTTTGAGAGCTGTTTGATTTAATTATTATTATTGGTCCACGTCCTCTCAGGACTTTATTAATTTTTGGCTGTTGGGGAAACCGTAAGAGAATAAATTAAATATAAATATAATTAATGTGTATGACCAAAATATTTTTTTGATATATATACTTTTAGATTATTACAATTAATATATATATAGATATATATTGGTCCCACTAACATTAAAATCCACCTGGCATTATACATGTCGGTAATATTACAAATCTTGTTGTTTGATTGCTTTGTAAACTTTAAGTGATTGATGCGATGCTGGTCGGTCCAAGCTTTTAAATTAACAGGAAAAGCAACAGTTATACACTGCATATTATAACACATGGAAGCATAAAACTATATATTACTATCTCTCTTCAAATTATTTTTCATATTTAAAAATATAAATCGTTTCGGTTTCAAAAAGTAATAAATAATTTTTTTTATATTTGAAATCCTTTGTATATTATTAATAATTACTATTTTATTTTAATAATTTTTTCAGAGAATTAAATTAAATGAAGGAAAATATAATTAATTTATCTAATAATTTATTATAATTTGAATTAATTTAACAAGTTTTTTTAAAAAATATAATATTTCAAATGTGATAAGTAATACGAAATACAAATAACATAATACATAAAAGCAGAAATGAAAATGCGGAAACAAAATAATATTACATTTAAAATGTAATTTTACATAAAAAAAAACGACATTTCACTGAAAAATACAGAAATATCCATATTTCCACGTAAATCATATGCTTAATTCCAAAAAAGGAAGTGCATTATCGATTTAAGCAATAAAAAACTGAAGGAGTAATTACACAATTATAGGATAATCTAAACAATGAAAAGAAAAAGAAAAATCAAAGCTTGAGATACTTGAATTCAACATGTTTCAAGTTGGTCAAAAACCATGGTGTTCATACTCCATAGTCAAGGTATCATGTATGCAAGTTTCACGTGCTACATGGGCAGCTTAGGTAGCTCTAGCTGGCTCCTACATCTCTGTCCGAAATTTCGTACTTAAACACAAACAATTTGAAAGTAATAAAAGAAAGAAAGAAATTTCTGAGGATTGGACGTGATCAAAGAGATCGAGAGACCCAGAGGTCCCCAAAAAAAAAACAAAAAAAACTATAGTACTTACGCGTGTAAAGAAGTTACACGTGTTGGATTGTTTGGTGTGGGCGAGTCTTATCAGGATTTGACCTTTCTATCGTGAGCGGAACCAGAGAAACTGAGAATGCATTTAAGGTGGTGATGACTGGTTTTTCAGTACATCTCTCATCTCATACTGCTAGTGCCAGCCAAGATACCAACATTTACACTGTTCGTATTTACTATATGCTCAGAAGTGAATTATAATTATATATACAGTATTATTATTATTATTTTCGTTTAGAAAGATTCACCATTTCTCATATGTTAAATGTTTCTTCAGTCAAATAATATCACTTTTCTGCCTTGGATGGGTGCATGCCTCCGGAAGTGAAACTATTATTAATTATTTCACCATTCTCCAAATATAATTCGGTTTTTACATTAGAATTAAAAAAGTAATTATATATCCTAAATTATCACAAATTTAAAGATAATTTAATAAAATTATCCTTTATTTCAAAACTAATACTATTTTTGTTTCATATCACTTATCACATTTGAAATATCACGCCTTTTTAAAAAACTATTAAATTTATTTAATTATAATAAATTATTAGTTAAATCGACTTTATCACCTTTCATTTAATACTAATCTCTAAGAAAATCATTAAATTGAAGTAGTAATTAGTGATCATATACAAAGAATGAACATGGAAAAAAATATTTATTACTCTTTGAAATTACAAATATGACAAATATTTTGGAACAGTTTATTTTCTCAGATGTGACAAATATTATGAAATAGAGGTAGTGGTTGCTTGTGAAATAATTGTATTTAGTATAAATAATAACAATATTGGAAAAACATCATTTATTACTTGTTCAAATGCACAAAATAAATAATATTTTGAGACAAAATAATAAATAAAAATGACTTATATTTATATTTTGGGACACATTGGATACACATAAAAAAATTATTCATATACATATGAAATGTATTTCTATAGACTATCAAATTCGGAATCTAATGCACATTAACCACTCCATCAAGTTATTTTTAAATATCTAACACACACTTTTAGTCATTAATCAGAAGATAAAACCGTGTCAGTTTTTGACCGCTCATCCAAATGGGTACGAATATTCGACTTCCTACCACAAACTAATGCAAAATACAGGCTGGAAACCAGTCATTACATGTAAAATCTGAGAGGTGCAATGCACATAGGAGAGTAGGATTACGCATGGGATAAATATGGGGTTTGCATTTTATACAGTATTTACAGTAGCAGGGATAGAAAAGGGAAGAGCCAATGGAGCATATAATGTGAGCTTTATCTGAAGCAGGGTTATGATACGCATGTCTACTGGACCCCATTAATGCTTATAGCTAAAAGCTTATGCTGCAGAATCATATAATTGATCCATACAGATTCATCCATAGAAATAGCTGTATTCAGACATGGATGATAAATCACCTGACGTAAACGGCACCTGCAGATCGTGCGTCATTCCTATACTTTCAAAAATATGGATTATTAAATATATCATTTATCTTGTAAAATCGAGTTTATAATAAAAATAAACGACAAGAGTACGAAGAGATTAACGACTCAATATCCATGCATTAATTGTTTTTTGAGCAGACACAAATTAAGACATAGTACGTGTATGCATGATATATCGGACCACTTATCTATTCATAGAATTGGAACCTGCGAATGCAAACTTTAAAATTGGCTCCAATCACTTGTCATTTCTATAAATTAGCTAAAGATGGATTGAAGACCGAAAAATATGTGTATGCATATGCTTAGAAAAAGAACTTGACTTTTCGATTTGTCTATTCAGTCTTGCAACTTCCCAACATTAGTTTTTTCAAAAATGTACAAACAATTTAAACACATTGTTTTTATTTATAATTTCCTCTTTTTATATGTAGATTCATCCTTCTTGATAAAAGAGAATTATATTGCGTTACGTAATCGACCGATAATATATCTTTTTTCTCGTGTTTACAAGTGTTAAATTATTATTAAAAATGTTTGCATTTTAAATAATGACGTGTAACTAATTATATGATAAATTATTAGATTTAGTAAGCGGAGGAGCTAGGATTTGAGACAAAGAGGGGTCATATTTTCCCTTTAAGAAGTAGCAGGGGCTAAATTAAAAAAGTACACTATTTTAGTGGATAAAATTGAAAATTTTTTAACACTTAGAGGTGAATTTTTCAAAAAAAAATTCTATAAGGGGTGGGAGGCAGGGCCATTTCTGGCCTCTCTCAGTGAATTCAGTGTTGTGATGAGAAATAATAATTTCAGTAACTAAATGCATAAATGCAATAGCTATAAACATAAGTGAAGTTTGGAATAGAAGAAAATAAAAATTAGGCTTTATTTTCCTTTTCTTTTTCTTAGGGGCGACCACTGAAGAATGTGAAAGGAAGCTGTATGCGTGTCTGAAATGGAATTGGACCTGCAGGCTCTGGGCTGTTTCCTTTTGGCCCACCGTGTTGTAGTAACTCGTTTTTCCGTGCCTAATATTTTGTTTATCACAACAAAAACAAGTAAAGAATTAATTTAACTTTGGGCAAAGCCTTTTAAAAAGTAAAACAAGCCCTTGAATTTCCATTATTTCTGATTCTTACGTTAAACGTGTAATTCAACTTGAGCGACGGAGCTTGTCAACCAGTGATCTCCCGAGTTGAAATTCTGTTTCTTTTTCAGTTTTTCACTGATGGCGACTTTTTAACCTTCTGACGGTACTAACGGCTGCTTTCAATTACACCCACACTGCATCGTTCTTTTTAAGTATTGAAATTAACCTCGTTTTAGGGTCTATAATTATTCTTCTTCGTATTAAATTTTTAATCTTATTTAGATCGATTTATTCAGCATAAATGCGATGATTATCGAGAAATAAGCTTTAATCTAACAGAATCTTCTATTACATTTACATGATTATGTTAAATTGGAAACTCGCACCTCTGTCTTTTCTCTCCTCTGCCCTCTCTCTTATATGTAAGGATAAAGAAGAACTCGTTAGACCTCACTTTTATTTTATTTATTAATTAAAAATAGCAGCATCATAATTTTGGTCGTTTGATCTTAATTTACTCTTAAGTTCAAAAAAGAAAAATCTTAATTTTCTCATTTTAAAAATTTTGTAATGTACCAAACAGAAATGATTGTGAGTTTGACATCTTGAGTTAAGTGCAATTGCACATCCTAAAACTAAAACTAAAACTAAAACCAAAAGCTCCTTCACTCAAATCAGGTCAGACGATCCATTTGTATCAGACTGGAAAAAAGCAGCTCAAGAAAGGTACAATTATTTTTCAGCAAGACAACAGGTACTATGTTAACGAATTTGTTTCTTGGCAAAAAAGAAATAAAAACATGATTTAAATATTCCTTGTATTTTTCTCGTCAATAAATGAATTATTTCATTTAAAGTATGTGTTAATCGAAATTGTTTTTGGTAGTCAAAAAGAGAATTTTTAACGTAAAAGTTTTAAAATAAAAAAAAGATAAAGATATATATTTTTTTAATTCACTTAACGAAATACTTTGAATTTAATTAAATTAAATATCAATTTAGAAAAAAAAATATAAAAAAAATTGTTCTTAGGCAATACCATTATGGAACATCATCATATAGCATTAGAAAATAACTGTACAGAGTTTGTAAGGTCTATTCATATTCATAATACAGAAATAGAGAATTCTGGACATATATATAGATGTTTAATTTTTAACCAAAAAATGGTCAATTTTATTCCTGAGTGTATTTATTACTGTCATAAAGACAGACAGAGAGAGAAGAGAGATAGAGGTTGATAAGATAAAGACCAGTCAAATAAACACAAAACATTGCTTGGATTTTCTTTTTCATTTTTCATTTTTTTCTTATTTTTATTTTTATTTTTATTTTACTTAATTTGCAATCTCTCTCCTCATCTTTATATAAACCTGGGGGCCTCTTAGTTTGTTTGTCACGGACACACTTTTCTTGACTGCTACACCTGGGCTGCCTCTCAAAAGCATCATAATCCCACCTCTCCTCTTCCATCACTTTCTTTAGAACTTGGAATTTTCAATTCCAAAGCTTTCTTTCTTTCTCAGATGGCAGCCTTTTCATCGTACCAACACTACCCTTTTCATCTTGACGCTGCCTTTTTGCCGAACGCTCCCTTCAAGAATCTGTCTGGCTTTATGGAGGAAGCAAACATTATTAACAATACTAACAGTTTTTCCCAATTTTACCCTCCTCATCAAGAAGACTTTCCCCAGATTGAATCTCCTCTTGATGGTAGATTTCATGACACTGCTACTAGCCTTCTTGATCATAACAACTGCTCTATGGTTGCTCTTAGTGATAATGAGCCTTCTGTTACCAAGAAACAGAGCACTGAGTCTTCTACTGTGGTAGATAAGCTTGAAAGTGGCGAACAAGTGACTCAAAAGGTCACTCCTATGCCCAAGAAGAGTTCTTGTAACAATTCTTCTCAATCTAAGGTAACAAATCTTAGATAGTGTTATTAATTCAGCTTCAATTGATTCTTGAAACTTTACTGCGACTAAGCTGAAATTTATTGCTTAATTAGGATTCAGCTGAATTAAATTTATAACTTTACTGTGACTGTGACTACTGTATTACCGTTGATTTTAATGTTCATTTTGGTTATGGGATGTAATATTGTCATCGTATAGGATGGTAGAGATGGGAGAAGCAAGAAACAAAGGAAATGCAATAGTGAAAAGAAAGAAGAAGATAAGAAGCCTAAAGCTGAGAAGAAAGTTACTGAGCAAGAGCCACCAACAGGCTACATTCATGTGCGAGCAAGGAGGGGCCAAGCGACAGATAGCCACAGCCTCGCAGAGAGAGTACTATAAATTCCCCTGCCCAAAAACCTTTAGAATAGAGACCACTAAATTCTAAAGTTTCATAATCTAATATTGCAATTTCCATTTTACCCTAATAAAAAGAATAATTAATTTTTTTATCATTGTAATAGATGATTTCTGTAAATGGGTACAGGTAAGAAGAGAGAAAATCAGTGAAAGGATGAAGATATTACAAAAAATAGTTCCTGGGTGTGACAAGGTGAAGTATTCTGTCTTAATTTTGTCTCCCTTAAAAGAAATAATGTCTTCTATTTTCTCCTTTAGGTGATGTATATAGCTGACAGTTTCATGTGGTATGGTTTAAAAATAGGTAACTGGAAAGGCCCTCATGTTGGATGAAATTATTAATTATGTTCAGTCCCTACAGAATCAAGTGGAGGTAATACACATTAATAATATAGTATTTAGTTTCTAACTTTATTTATGTTTGTTAAATCAATATATAAAATAATATATTCTTTTGTCATTTTCTCAGTTCCTTTCCATGAAGCTTGCTTCTGTGAATCCTTTGTTCTATGACTTTGGAATGGATCTAGATGCATTGATGGTCAGACCAGAGGTAAAATGAAATAATATTAGTACCTCAGTATAGTTAGACTTAATAGCAGCATTGTTTGGTCCAACTTCAAAAAACCATGTTTGTGATTAAAGCTGATGATATCTTTGTCTCTGACATGTTATCCAGGGATTGATGGGTAACTTGGCACCATCACTGCCACCTATGCAGCAATGCACCACCACGACGGCTGCCGCCACAGCCTCTACCGCCCCAATCACCACCACTACCGCCACCTTTGCTACAGCAAATAATTATCCTCTCATTGATAGTTCAGCCTTACTTTTACTTCAAGAACAAACGCCTAATGACTTCGTCCAGGTAGGTACTTAATGAATCTGAATTAGAATATTAATATTAATTAAATAAAAGAAACTTTCTAACAATGGCAAAAACATCATTTTCAGGATAGCAACAGTCTACTGTGGGACGTCGAAGAACAAAGACAAAAGTTTCTTAATCCATCTGGGTTCACCAACAACTTGTGTTCTTTCCATTAAAATAGTACCATCTCCGCTGCCCTACAAACATCCGGTAATTAAACCCTCAAGTCCTGTCTCATACATATATATTAATATATTATAATTCTAATTTTTGGTTAAAAATTGTCAATTTCCAGCTCGATCACCAGAGAAAAATCAGAAAAAGGAAGCTTCTTTGTTAATTCAAGCATAAGTTCTGATGTGAAGAGCTTGTTGAAATAAGATTAAGTGGCGTCTAATCTAAAGAGAGAAGAGGAAAAGAAATGAATAAAGGGCAGCGAAATCAGTGGATGAAGATGACAAAGGACATAGAGAACCGACCGAATAAGACCAGATCTTTTTTATAAGATCCTTTGTTCTTGTCCATTTTGACCCCTTGTCCGAACCCAAATCCAAAGTCTTCCCCTTCCATGCACAAATACCCAGACTCCGTTTAGTGGTTAATTCACTGTACGTCTAGCTAGGCTCTATATATATATATATATATATATTTGTAGAGAGAGAGAGAGAGAATAGAAAATAATTTAATGATTAAGAAACCTTTATCGTGGATTTGAATTATTGCTGGTTACAGTTATTTCCGTTGTTACAGTTATTTTTACCGTTGCCTTCCCGCCTCTTCTTGCATGTGTTTAGAGAGAGAATGGAAAAGGATAGAGGATGAATTTTATATATACTGTTATTACTGTAATTGACATGACTAGTTATGCAATTGTTTTTTTATGGTATCGTTGGCTTATTTGTGCTGTGGAATTTTCTGTGTTTTGGCATTTTATAAGTTTAGGTGTTTGATGTGGATTTCCCCTTTGGCGACCTTTGTCCTCGTGTACAAAAGCATCTAAATGTGGGGTTTTCCTTTTTTTTTTTTTTTAAATATATATTTTTTTGTTATTCTGTTCTATCTTAAAGAAGAAAAAAGAAAGAATTGATGACTTGGGTTTTTCATTTACAACTTGCATCATAACAGTTGTAATCAATAATTGCTAACTCTTTCCAATCTTAAACCAAAGTATTTTTGTGGACCGAGTTTTAGATTGCAAATACCCAAAGCATGTCTACGTTAAGATTGTATCCATAACATATATTGCTGGAATATTTTATTGACACCTCACCTCCTTAGTTTCTAACAGCTTCAACAGTAATTTTCTGAAAATATTATTCCAAAATTATTGAAATAAAATCGCAAAACTCACCCTTACAAAAAATAAATAAATTATGCGAATATTACGTTTGTGAGAATCAGATGTCGTCTTATGCGAATATTACGTTTGTGAGATTTAATTAATGTACAGTATCTGATTTGGATATGATCAACAGTCTCAAAATTTCGACAGAGGAAATAAATTAGTTAAAGGGAAGAGTGCTTCTAGCTTACCTATATATGGCAATTGTATCAAATCAAGAGACAGCCAAAAAAAAAATATATATATAACGATAACTACGAAACCCTGAGGTGGGTGGGTTATTTCCCGTATATATCCTTTCTAATTTGTCTTGTAATATAAAGTATATGGCCATTTTGTCACCTTCTGATATGAAATGCTCCTATCTAGCTGGTAACTAGACAACCCTTTTGTGTTTAATTATAATTAAATCAGAAATGAAATGTGTCAAACCCTAATCTAATCACATCACGTTATCAAAAGATAAATATCTAAACACGCTTTTTATTATAATAATACTTCCCAAATGATTACAACAAGATATCTGAAAATGATCAGAGCTTATGAATAGTAGGATTAAATTTTGATTCTAAGTTTTTACAAGTAGAAATAGACAATCCATGTGGATTAAGGTAATTGTGTAGATCCAAATCGAAAATTGGAAAACATTACTTGATAGCTTCTAGTCTCCTCTCTTGTGCACTTTTGAAAAGAGAAAGCATGACCTTCATTTCTTTTTCAATACCTTCCAGCAAGTACGAGTAGTAGCCATCTTCTTGTATGTGTTGAGAGTTGATTTGCAAGCTCATGTAATAAACAAACAAACTCCATTTGTAAGTAATGGCAATGATGAGAGATGACCAATCAAGGGATGGTGTGGCCCCATAACTCTTTTTTTTTGTTTAACCATTGTACTTCTGCCACTTGGCTTTTCAAAACTTGCATGTGAGAGGACACACAACTAATTTCTGTGTGTATGTTATCTGTCCTCTCATTTTTCTCTTCGTAAACCCAAAAAATTTTGAATGGTAAATTTAATTGAAGTACTTTGAACTCTCTCATAAATTGCTTTCAGAAGTACATTTTGCCAACTGGATTTGATGACGTGTTAAAACAAGTTTGTAGCTCACCAACTCATCAATCTTCCTCTTCTGGTCCCCTTTTGTTTCTTTTTAATTCGTTTTCAATTGAAAACTGAATTTATAATTTTATATTTTTGAAGATAATTTCAGACTCATTAAATTAATTTATATTTTGGGTTGTTTGTGTTCATTGGTCACAAGACAATGCCATGCTCATAGTTAAGTCCATTCTTTTGGAGGCATCCCATTACAGTACAATGTCATCGTTATATTACTTAATCACAAATATATAAATAAATAAATAAATTAGTTATCGTTATATTTCTTTGTTGGTCCCTGTCTTTGTCACATTGCTTTTCGTTATGCAGACTTCACTTATTTGAAATTTTTGGGTCCCCATGTTATTTTAATTTTATTCATTAATTGCCGTTTTAACAACAACAGACGGATAGACATTATCTTAAAAATAAAAAATTTATACACGAATAGCATGTTAAAATATTTATATTGCTTTCGTGTATTCTTTTTCTTTAGTCTGGAAATGATCTTGCTGGTGATCATCTATTTTAGGGAAAAAGATATATATTTAAAAAAAAAAAAGCTTCCATATACTAAAAATTAGTGCATGGAAAAAACTACTTGACGGTGGTCCAAGTTTCTGACTTCATTGCAGTAAACTAAATTTTTCGACAACTGCTTAATAAATGTTATCAAGAACGAGAAAAATGTTCATACTGCATAGGACTAGGCAAAGGAAAGCGACTCATCACTTCATCTCTAATTAAAAAAAAAATTCGTTGAGTATTCAAAATCTAAGATTAATTGATTTGGTGGAATTCTTCTTTTTTTTATTTAGTTCTGGAGATTTCTAAGTGTGTCATAGTTCCCTTGCAATAGAACGGAAACACAGTACCAGATTAGAAAGCAAAAGCATCCAAATCGGATGTCAAGTCAAAATATAATTAAGGATCATAAACAGAGCCTACTTTGCACAAACAACAAGCGACCGTCCATTCCACAAACCATACCGGAGAAATTAATCAAATTTGGAGTACTAATTATTTTTAAACTAATTAATATATTTAGTTTGAGTTTGAGATATTCTGAACCATCAGTATTAATGATGTTTTATTATTCTTCCTTACAGGGGTCTCTCTCTCTATAGGGATGTGCCATGCAAGCATCACCTGGAGACTTCCCTTATTGCTTTTATTATGATACAGTATAGACATGCATGACCCATCAATATCTTCAACAGGACACCAATACTTGTTATCTGTGAACAGGCCAAACGCATAATTTATTTTATCTATATGGAACATGAAAATATAAAAATTTATGAAATAACCGTCTTCCAAAAATTTTTATTTACGATTTCATTTGTTTGAAGTGAAATTTTGTATCCCATCTAAAAAAGGTAATCTGCTTAGCATTTTGGTGTGGAGTGTGGGCCAACGTTAATTTAATTCTAAGTCTGGTGAGTTTAGCTCTGGAGTTGGTCTGTCTTTCCCTGACATTAAAGCTGACTTCTAACTCTTTTAGAATAAAAATAATAATAATTTCTTTGAACTTGTTATAGAATAGAATATGCCTAACTCCTAATTTGTCTTCATACGTCAACTTACAATCTATCTCACATGGGGATGGCAGCGGGTCGGGTACCCGCAAAAAATAATCTATCTCGTAATTTCTCACGTGCAATCTACTAAACTCCCATCACCACTATTACTTTGTTGTATCAGCGGTACAATCTTTCGTTTCTCCTTTTTAATATTTTCAATTTATATTGAATTCAACCAATGCAAATATCTTGTGAACATCTGTTCCTCTTCTTTCTTTAAAAAAAAAGAAAAAGAAAAGAAAAAATTCCTCTCATTTTCTTTCGTTTGTCATTTCTTCATGGACTGTCTCTGTCATTTCAAAATTGGTTCCTAACAGAGCCTAGCTAGTACATGACAGTGTGAAAGGCAGGACCACTGAATTTTCTTTTCTTTTCCAAGCAGTTCAAATCCCCAAAATTCAATTTACGTGACAGTCTTAATCCATTACTAAATGCATGAACATAAAATTAACATTCGTTTCGGTATTAGTAGCTATCTCTATCCGCCGAGTATTTTTCTATACATTCATTTTTTTCTAAATAAAAAACATGTCGTGCCTAAATATAGATTTAATTTTTAAATTAAAGATGATTTATTTAAAAATTATAATTTATCAATTCAAATTCTATTAGATGAGAGATAAAAGGGTTTTATTATATTGATTTAATAGGAACATATGTCGGGCTAATGTTTGTTGATTATTGAATTAGTTCCAAATTCCACTAAACGACTACCGATACACATACTATCAATTTGATGTCTTAGCTAAAAGATAAGAAGGAAGATTGATTAATAAATATAGAGTGACCTATTGGGTCGGGACCATTTAGAGATGGTTGGGACGGTGCAGGTGCAGTCTATAGGTTTGAGACGGAGGTCCCACCAGGGTCCGTTTGGCAATAGAGGAGCAAGGCCCCTTCGGCTATTCAATTGCCTCGTCTCTTTTGTCTCTTCTAAATAAAGAGATGACATTGATTCAATTTGGTAGTGTCCTCATCTCTTTGTTGCTTAGGACATGGGCTGTCCTAAAAAATGGACTTCGATCCCACATGTGTTTTTCGCGTTTTGTAAGCATCCTATGCCCATTTCCCTCTTATTCCATCAGAATGAATAATAAGATAATTGAATCAGCGAAAATAAACTGTATCTTTTATAAATTCCATCGGTAAATTCACCGATATCTCTCGCCCATTAAAGAAGTTGCAATCAATTTCAGTATAGGAGACATTACTTTTCAAATGCCCTCATGTAAAATTATCAACTGAAATGGCAACTGTAGGAAAACATAATCAGATGGAATGTACCATTTGAACCTACCAACACAGTAAATACAGGCAGGTGCTATTATTATTATAAACAAATGAAAATTGGCCCATCTAATCAGCCAGCTTTTAGTTTATATTTCTAAATCCTTCTTTGATATTTCTGTCTCCACTTTCATAATCTAGCAGTGGGATCTAACTTCCAAGGAATCATTATCTCAAACAATGAGACGTGGGCATATGTTATGTTATCTACACCATTGTCACCATTATTATTTAATTAAACACTTGTCAAAATTATATATAAAATATAATGAAAACTCCTAGGCATGATCAGAGACATTGACATGCAGATTTTTCTCATACGTCCGTTTGTTTTTTTTTGACAATTTTTACAGTGATCTATCACTATTTTGAATTCCTTATAATTAAAAATCGTAATTGCTGTTTTTCAGATTTATCGTCGAGTAAACGTGACGAAACCTGAGACCTAAATGGCTGTCTGCTATACACAAAACACGGAGTATCATGGGATGTTTTTTTCCCCTTTTCTTGAAAAAAACATTTAGTACAAAATGCAAAATTTTGAAAATGGCCCCCCCAGCATTTTTGGGCCATAGAGATTGGGCTGGGCTTAATTAATTAATTTACGGTAAGAAAATGTGAAAAAATTTAATGCGAAAGGGTCTAAAGTGTGTAAGTGGAATGGCATCAGCTCCAAGACTGCCCATTTCGATCGATCTAAACAGCGTGTTCGGATCAGATAGGTGCAGTTGTGGCATTGCATGCATGCACCCAAATGTTATTTTGGTGCTATTTATCCACTTATTAATCTTTGATTGATATAAGAACAAACTCTGGTTTGGTGGTCCTGCGACCATCTCACTATATTTCCTCTGTTTGTCTCTCAAATATCTTTGCTCATCACATCGCTCAATTCAATTATTATTCTTTTTTGTCATCAATCTCTTCCTTGTTTTAGTCTTCAATGGGTATCATCTAATATTTGTGTTTGGACTTCTAATTCCCTAATTAATTATATAGCTTAAAATGTCTAATTTGGCCATTCAACTGCTAATTATCACTTTATGAACAATGAATATCACCTAAGTATGCATTTCCATTTAGTGAAAAACATATACATAAGGACTACAAAATTCACAAAGTAAGGATTTTCATTTTTTTTTTCTTTTTTCTTGTCTAACTCTCAAGGATGAAAATTAATTATTAAGGTATAATCCTTGAAGAGACTCGGTGTGAAGTAAACTATGGGCAACTTTGGTTCCACAAAACAAAAATCGCGGGCCGAATTGCGCTTTTTTTTAGCTTCCACAAACCTGGGCTTGATGTAAATACCGCTACGTTCAGTTCAGCCCACTTAAAACAGTAAGGCTCATTAGCATTGGGCTTGAGGTAGGTTCAAGATGGGTTCAATTCTTGACCAAATAAAGCCCAGCTCATGTTCTGGAAAATATAACGATGTCGTTTCTCAAGATGAAAAAATAATACAAATAATTTTCCTGAAATTGGCTACTCTCCGTTCTTACGCAGCTGGTGCCCGGAAGCGTATGAGAAGTTGAGAACTGTGGTCTGGATTTTAGAGCTTAGATCGATCCCTCTCCTGGCGCGTGTTGCTTCTGCGGATATATGCACTGGAACAAAAAGATCTTAAACTTAACATTTTTCTTTTTATTTTCGACTTTTGAAGTTTCAGATTCAATAAATGAAGATTTTGCAGTTTGGTCTTTTAATTGCGTTGGCGTCTGGTATCTCGGCGATCCTCATCTATGTCACTAGCGTGTCCAATCTGAGTACGTTTATATGTTCTATATATGCATTTTGATGTTACTTTGATTGATTTTGATTTATTCGATTTTGCAGATTCGGTCCACAAGCTATCGCGTGACGATATGGAAGCATTGGAATCTCTACAGAGCACTTTCCAGAAGTGCGTGGTAATCATTTGCTTCCCTCTCTTTTTTGGACATGATTGAATTTTCCTTCTGCTTCTACTTCAGTATTGAGCAATTTGAGCTCCATATCTGCATATTTCCAATTCAAAGTGCATCTTCTGTACTGTACAGTAAGCTATGCCTTTTTCTATCAGTGACATTGTTTGATTTGCTGCATTTTTTTTTTTACTTTTGCAGAGTTCAAATGGATTAGGTTTACAAGCAGTGGCTGGTAGTGATTATTGCCAAGTCACAATAAACTTCCCTAGTGATACTGTCCCTAAATGGGTATGCTTCTGCTTCAAGTATTTAATAGGTTTATGATTATATTTTACCTAGTTGCCGATTCCGCCTGTTTAGATAGACAATATTAAATGACAGAATATAAGAAACTTGCACTTATCTCTTTCACTTTTTTTTTTAATTTTTTTTTATTTTTATGAATTGTTTTGATTTGTGAATAGAGAGATTCTAAAACTGGAGAACTTGAAGGATTATCATTTGAATTTAATCTTTGTGAAGCTGTGGCTACATGGGAGCAGGTGAACTTGCTGTTTTGTGTTTTTATGTTCTCATTATATTTGTATAGAATTCTATGAACTAGTACCGTACATGGTTCTTGAAGAAATACCGTACACCATGACCTTTACTCTCCCCATGTTGCATACAAGTATGCCTGGCCTGATGGGTCAATCCCAACTGATTTCCTTTTCTTGTACTGAATACTGCAATGATATAATTGTTTCTCTCTTCTCATTCTATGAATTTATTGGTGAGCCCAGTGGTTAATTTTTTTCCATTTGATTTTCTATTTTTTGAGCCTTCTTATGCTTTACAATTGATTTATTATTCAGTGAGTTGATTGTCAGGTTCGCAATAGCAGTACCATACTTACACGGGAGTTCATTGATGCTTTACCAAATGGATGGGAGGACTATGCCTGGCGTAGGATTAATAAGGGATCACTTCTGTATGTATTTATTCAATACTCGTTTGTTTAGTAGAAAACATGATTACCTTCCATCTTAAAAAAAGTGATTATCTTGTCGTGGATTATTAATAGCTGAAGGAAGAAATGGAAAAAGAAATAATATTTACGATCCCATGCATAAAGCAGATAAAGTGGATGTAGTTCATGTTATATCCTAGCACATAGAGAAAATTCCAAACCCTGCACACAATAATAAACATTCATTACCATGAAATTTTAGTTAAAAAGTAAGAATTTTCTTGGGATTTTTAGCAGATAAAAAAGTCTATCTTGGTAGCATGTGTAATCTTTAACGAAGATGTTACATTTCGAATAGAAAAAGTATAATAACTCCCAAGGAAGCGTGGAATTCTTTTATTTTGCATGTTGGGGAAAATTTTGGAGAAGTCAGATTTTGTTTGGTATTTCTGTTGTGATTTGTAAAATTGGATTAGTATGAGCTGCTAAAGACTGCCAACAGCAAGTCATAGTTTGACGTACTGCGTCTGTATATTTCAGTAATCGCTGTCAGAACAAAACTTTATGTATGGAGAAACTCTCATTGGTACTTCCAGAAACACCACCATATTTTCCAAGGCAGTTTGATCGTTGTGCTGTAATTGGTAATTCAGGAGATCTTTTAAAGACAAGGTTTGGGAAGGAAATAGATGGTTATAATGTTGTTATCAGAGAAAATGGTGCCCCCATACAGGTAAGCTTTATAATTGTTGTCATGACTTCTACCCTTTTGTATTTTTCACTTCATGAATCTTTTTAACCTTTTCTTTTCTGTTTTATGGCAGAACTATACAGAGTATGTGGGCAAGAAAAGTACATTTCGTCTTCTTAACAGAGGATCTGCCAAAGCCCTTGATAAAGTTGTGGAGTTAGATGGTATAGCAACCCTATCCTTACGACCTTGTCACATATTACTAGAATAATGCTGATTGTATGAATCCTGCAGAAACTAGGAAGGAGGCCTTGATAATCAAAACAACTATACATGACATCATGAGCAAGATGATCCGGGTTTGTATTCTTTTTTCCTCTTATCAATTCCTTTGCATAGTTTTATTTTTTTCCAAGCTGAATGCTTGGACAATTGTGATACTCTTTAACTGAAAAAAGTGATGCTTCCCTGTATTTTTGAAATTTGACCTGTATTATGCAGTTTGGAAACTTCAGCTTGGTGAACTAATTTTGGATTATCATGTAAAGAAACTAAAATACGTCATTGGAATACAATTTTTAAGTATTTTCCTTTCCTTTGATTTTGAAAATTGGTTTTTTCTAGTAAGATTTTATCACGATTTCAGTGCAACTTCACTGAGTCTGTGCCACTTTAGTTTCTTTTTTTCTTCTCCTTTCCTTTATTATCTAATGACTAATAGTATTTTGCGTTACTCTCAAAAAAGGAAAAAAGTGTTTTGCATGCCCCGTGTTGAATGTGATTTGCTCAAAGTCACCACATTTCAGTCAGAGAGTTTCTAAAATTATTGACTAGTGAAGATTTTGAAAGTCAATTATCTATTTTAAATATTTATTTTAATTATATTTTCTGGATTTTGAAATTGATATTAATCATATTTTCTGGATTTTTGAAGTGCCATGAAATCTTCATTCTTGAATAAGGGCCTTCAAAATCAGGGTTGATGTAGTTACGTAGAATTTCCTTAACTAAAGTTTCTCTGTCTATGATGTCTAATGTACCATTTCTAACTGCACATCTGATGAATCCAGATGTTCTGTTCTTTTCCTGCTTTACATTATTCACTAATCAATGCAATTTAATGTCATCTTTTTGTCTTTTGCAGGAACTTCCAATAAACAATCCAGTGTATCTCATGTTAGGTGCATCCTTCGGCTCAGCAGCTAAGGGCACTGGCCTCAAGGCCCTTGAATTTGCTCTCTCCATGTGTGAGTCGGTTGATATGTATGGTTTCACTGTGGATCCAGGATACAAGGAATGGTATAAAGTTTTCAACAGTTAGTACTATTAGGCAGCATTATTTATGCAAAACTTTAATATGTTTATCTAAGCAATGAACTTCGATATTTCCTTTCAGGACCAGATATTTCTCAGAATCTCGACAAGGTCACACTCCTCTTCATGGAAGAGCTTACTACCAGATGATGGAGTGTTTAGGTGTAAGTCTGCAAGAGCTTTTATCATGTTTTTTGACACCTTTTAAGCTCTATTGATCTCACAATGACAAGACATAAAATTACTTTTTATTTGTCCCAGAAGGTCAAACTATATGGAAGGTTTGACATGGATGTTGCTGTCTGCTGAGACTTAAATCTTGTTCAATGCTAAGTTTAGTGGCTTATAGCCTTAAAATATTAGAATCTTAAATAATATTTTTATAATGTTTTTCATTTTATTAAGAGAACTTCCTATGCTTTGTTCACAATAGAATTGAAATCATTTTTATAGCTACTGCGTGCATTCAGTAATATAATTTTTTATTTTACTTTTGTTTCTTTAAGCTTATTAAAATCCATTCTCCAACGCGCAATGATCCAAAGCGTGTTGTGCAATGGCTGCCAAGCAGGAGCACAATTAGAGCTGCTAGAATTGCATCAGAGAAATTGTTGAGGTAGCTTAACTTTTGGTGCCTTAAATTTTTAATGCCTGTTGTCGCATGTTTTCCATTGGTGTCGAACGCTTTATGAAATGTCCAACCTAAGGAAAAAAAAATGGCAGAGAAATGATTCATCACTTCCTGGCTACTTTTAGGAGAACTCTTCCTTTGTATTGGCCACCTTGTCATGGGATTATTATGTGGTTACGTTTCCCAAGATATCCTGTGTTCATATAGGTTCTTGCCGTCCATCATAAAGTTCTTTATTCTGGTTTTATTCTCGTTATGAAATTGTATAGATCTTTGTCAGTTGAAAATCTGATTTATTGGGCATCAAATGCGTTGTTTATGTTGTAGGAGGGTTGGAGCAGGATCTGAGGAACCACTGGCTGCATGTTCAATTAGAAAAAAAGAAGTTAGAAGAAAGTCTTCAGCTATTTCGAGCCTTAGAAAAGCGGCTATTGATCATCAAAAATATGTCAAGGGCGCAACAATGTATCCTTTGGAGCACAGTCCTGGGCATGGTATGCTTTGCACATTGCCAGCAGACTGACACTGGAATTTCTGGCATAGAGCCAGAGCCAGCTAACTGAACTTCGCTAATTTATAGATTAATGTATGATCGATGATGACTAATTTATGAGGGAAGGGGCTGCTGAGGAGTATTTTGAAAGCAGAGGCTGTGGATACCATTTCCGCTTGTGAACTTTTCCTGCTCTGTCTGTTTCAAAAAGAATTTGATTTTTTTTTCTTTTATCATATATTAAAGTCAATGTTAGTATAGAAATCATTTCCTTTTTCTTTTACCAGATTTCAAGTGTAGTTTAATCATTCTTTTGGTAACATTTAACGAATTCACTCTGAGATTATTGTTTTTTTACCTGTGTATTTCTTTTCCCCTTTTTCAGCAAAAGATTTACTATGAGAATATGCTGTTTTTCGTGAGCTAAACTAATTAAATTAAAATAGTATTGAGGAATATACAATAAAGAATAGTCATCTAAATTAATGAAAATTTTTATTGTCAGCAGAATCTAAATAATCAGACCGTACTATTTTTTTTTTCATACAAAATTTAATGTTTATGTGCATAAAAAGACAATTGTGGTATAGATTAAAACAGTAACCAATCATTAGGTATTTTATTTATTTATTTTTGTTATTGACGAAGTAAAAGTGGTTGATTTATTATTAATGACAAAAACAAGGCGAGTAATGAGGCGTAAAAAAAAGAAAACTTAAATAGAGAATAGGGACACGCGTCGAGCATCGAACAACCAATTTGACACACTCACACACTCTCCACTCAACTCATCGATTTCCTCTCCCACTGCTCGTCTCTCTCTCACACACGCACACTGAAAACCTGCTCTCTCTATATCTTCTTTTCTTCGTCTCTTTCTCTCTCTCTGTGCCTTCAATTTATGTAATACATACTCTCACACTCACATGTATCTGTACATTAACAAACCCTAGAGTTAGATTGGTTAGGAAGAAATTTAGGTCCGTTAGATAACTTTATTTGGGGATCTGAAACTCCCTCTTTCAAAATGGCGGATATACAGCCACCGGAGGGTCATCTGAACGGCGGTAGTGTCGGCGGAGTTTCAGGAGATAGAGCATTAGGTGCACCAATTGCGGTTACATCATCGGAAACCATCGGTTCCAAGCGGCAGCGGAGGCCCAGCGTCCGATTGGGGGAAATCGGCGGTGACCAGCTCTATGACACTCATCCGCGGAGAATTAGTAATAATAAGCAGTGGAAGCATCATCAGCTTCTGTCTCTCGATCATAAAAAGGACCCGAATTCCTCTAATAAAGGTTCCAAGACCAGAGCTTTAACCAATTTAACGACCAGCGGTGAGTTTGCTGAAACCCTAGATGAGGATAAAGAGGTTAATTTGGATTCTATTGCAATTGGAAGCTGGAGAGTCAAGGACTCGAAAAAGCGTGCTTCTAATGCCACTACGAAGCGAGTGCGATCCAATTGGGTTTCCAAAATTGACGATGGTGGGGGCGGTGGCAGCCATAATAATGTCGAAGGGGACGAGAAATACAGCGGTGGAGAAGATATGGATGATACTTATCGTGAATTCGACATGGAAAATTCGGATAGTCCATTAAAAGAACAGAGTCCTGTTCACTCCCTTGAGAACTTGGGAGATGGCAACGAAAGAAACGAGAGAGAAATGTATTACAATAGAAGGACAATTAGAGCAAGGGATAACCATAATCATAATCGTCTTCATGATGGGGTTGAATTATCAGGTCCTTCAGATACAGACGCCAGAGATTACAGGAATAATGGGAGATGTGGTGGTGGAGGAGAGGATGGAGTGAGGATTTGGCTTAATAGTATAGGTTTAGGGCGGTATGCCCCATTTTTTGAAATCCATGAGGTGGACGATGAGGTGTTACCAATGTTAACACTGGAGGATTTGAAGGATATGGGAATTAAAGCAGTTGGTTCGAGGAGAAAGATGTTTTGTGCAATTCAAAAGCTTGGGAAAGGGTTTTCTTGATGATTTTTGGTGAGCTTGTAGTTTTGGTTTTCATTGGAGGATTATGTCTCAGCCATGGCAATTAAAGATGCATCATGTCTGAACTTAATTGAGTAATTTAGGTTTCTATCTTGTAGTAGCAGTAGCAATAAGTTTTTTTGAATGAGTAGGACATTTTGGGTAAGTCTTTCTTATTGCACTATATGAATGCATTTTTAATTCAGTGCAATTTTCTAATACATGGAATTCTTATTGGTTGATGTGTTTATATTTATATTCATTCTCAAGTTGAGTTTGGGGTTAAGGTTTAGTTGAGTCAAGTTATAGTATATCCATAAGTTTATTAAAGCTATAATGCTCTCTCTTTGATTCTAGGTAGAATGAACAGAATATAGATTTGATATGCTCAGGAAAAAAAACCATTATTCGAGGACAAACATTTGGACTTGCTTTGCTCTTTCTGTGAGTGATAAAGGAATGCTTAATGACTTTACGTACATAAAGATCACTGCTGTTCTAATGATGCAAGAAATTGTGTTTTTGCAAATTTGTTGTAGATGACAATAAATTTTTAGCTTTTTGCCATTTTCTATGGCAGCCGCTGATTTTGTGTTGACTATATATTTTACAGCTTTATTTGTTTCCTTTACTGATTGTACCTTGCGTAGGCGTATCTATTCAGAACTTATTGTTAACCACTCGATTGATATTTTTTTGGGAACTGATTTGAGCAATGGGTAGTGATCTTTTCTTATGGTTTCAGTGGTTATAGGCTTTGAGTAACAACGTTTTTTTGAGGGGTTAAATAGCTCCCATTGGTATGAATAGAAGTTGAAATTTTTTTACAGTAGCTTTTCTTTGGTGTTGGGAGATGAATCAGATGGATGTTCTATCAAATTTAGTGGCATACAGATTTTGCCGGCAGAAAGTGCAAGTTATCTTATTGGGCGGTTTGTATTTCTTCTTTTTATGGTGTCTTGATGCAGCCAGAAGAGGTAGATTTTTTATTTTTATTATTATTATAAGCCTGTCCAGTGTTTCATGTGTAAGGATGCCTTGAACAGGATGCAGTGACGAAAGAAAGTCACTGCATAGGTGAGAGCTCTTGTCAGAGTGGGCGGCTAATCTATGTTATCTTAATATCCGATGTTGCTTGCTTACTGCAATGACTGCAGTCTGAGGGATTTGGTGCACTCGGTTTTGTGAAGGATTTTATTTAAGAAAGATACATGCAGAACATGAGCATACACTCTATTGAGTATTGATAAGTTAAAACTTGTAAGAAAATTGGAGATGCTATAGGAAATTGGTTTCCAATTGAATTGAGATTTGCTAGCTGAACATAGTTTAGAGAAAAGCCTGTGCTGCAAAATAAAGCTTGTTTTAAATCTTGCTGAAATAGACATTTTATTTATTTATATATTTATCATGGTGGGTTGGTGGTGGGGAAGATATTTGAGTTGGGTGTTAATGGAGCAATTCTTTAGCATTTCTTTATTTTTTCCTTATTCCGATTTCTCAATTGCTCGTGTCAATTTATGATGCCCACTTCTGTCTATATTTTGAACAGTTGATTTATATTGTAAAATGGATTTTGTTGATACAACTGAATTATCAGGCATGTCATGATTGGAAGCTTAAACCAATTGATATTGTTATTCTGAATTATATAAAATTTGATTTTTAGTTATAAATTGAATATTTTAATATTTATAGCAAACGTGAAAACATTAAATATCAAAATTTATGAAATTTATAATTTCCTAATGGATGGAAAACTTTGCGTTTGAACATGAAGAAGTAGAACGATATGCCATCCATTAGTCTGGTTCTTGGTGGGGATGGGAGAGGTTAATTTTGGCATCCTCTACACAGCATATATATAATATTCAGTCCTAGCAGCAAAATAATAATTGAGGCTTGAAGGCCACAGATAGTGAAAGGTCTCACGGGTCAAGATCGGTCATTTTCGTTTGGGACCAGCGAAATCCACCATCAAAGCAACTGCATTTATTGCGTCCAAACTTCACCAAAAGTGACTACGACATAACCAAAAGGACTTTCACACAATTAGAATTGAATGGACTTTGTTCATCTGCATACATTAGGTTCCCAAAATCCAATAGAAAAACTACATATGAAAATATACAGAAGTAAAAAGGAAAGAAAGGCTAAGAGAACTTAAACATTCCCTGATTTTTGATGACTACAAAACTGGGAAAAAGTAAAGTACAGCTGCTTCGAAAAAAGTAGACAACATTAGATGAAGTAAAATCGAAATGCTCACTCAAACTCCATTGTGGTTTGCTTAGCAGGGAAGTACTTTATGCCCACGCGGTCAACTACTCGGTTGCCAAAGAGACAAGATTTTATCCTTACTTGCATTTCCATTTCATATCTAAAGACAACAGCATGTCTCCTCTGTGAGTCCACTGTAGGGCACTAGCCCAAGAAAGGCCGTTCAGGAAACCTGACGAATGCCTAAAATTAGGCAAAATTACAAGATTCTGAGTTTGGACCCCATTTAATGTCTAGTCCTGAGATTGATGTTACCTGACCAGCAAACATTAACGAGTCACCATCTCCAAACACTATTCATGTGTAGAAACATTTAGTCTTGAGCACAAATGATGAAGGCTTATAAAGATCAGCGAAATTAGGGAAACAAAGTTCACAGTGACAGCTTATTACCTCTTAAGGCTTTAAGAAGGTCTTCGGTCTTCCCTCGTATGAGAAGCAGATATGCAAATACATTCTCAGGCGAAGATTAGAGAGGTAGCTGGAGAAGCAACTGTAACAGCAGCCACCTATAATGACATCAATTAATCTTAATAACTAGTCATAAGCATATTAGCATAAGAACACTATCAAATCACAAATGAAGAAACTGCTAAAAATCATAATTTAATCACACAAAACCTGGACAAAATTAATTAACTCACATTCTGTATTAAACGCTCTCTAGAAAATGGAGGGATTTTCGCAGGATTGTAAAGCGTTATGGGCTTTACTGGAAAATCACCATCTCCTAGAACCTCAACACCCATCTTCTGCACCTCCGGCCTCAAAAAGTCGCTAATTTCACGTATTCTTGCAAGTTTTTAAGCTCCTAAAAGTCACTCAAATGATCATAAGAAAACTAATTCAGGATAAACTGCAATCTGAATGATTAGCACAAACGAAATTGCACTTCAAACAAAAGGAGGGAAAGGAGATTTTCTCCAAATACTTCTACTGGAACCATCTTCTCGTAGAATGACCATTATGGCAGGCAGATATACTTTGCTGCGCAGCTGGAGGTGATATCGACATTGCATATAAATGAGCTGGACAGGTGTACTTCAGATATTGTATAAGCTCCTGAAAGCAACAAGCAAACTTCAGCCATCAGAACAGGCATACATAAATATCCACAGCTCTATTAATCCATTGAAACTGAGTCTACATGCTGCAATGGGAAGAAAAGTGAAAAATGGCAAAGTGTATGAGGTTTGATGTTCTTAGTTGACATCCTCCCCAACTTCTAGAACCAGCGGAGATGAACAGATCACACCACAGATGATACTTTGTAGAAAGCTCAACAAGGCCAACGAGGATCATCCAAAGTAAATTCTAAATGGATAACAGCCTCACTGATCTCGCTGATCATACAGAGATTTCCATGGGGTATATGCAAAAAATGAGCATTGAAAGATAATTCCATGGGTAGACTGGGATACAACCAAGCTTTTGCTTTATGTTTCACGTGCGACTGGACTAGATGCAATGTCCTGATGCAAAATTCTTGCCATTATCTTTCCAAGTCACAACTTTCAACCCACCCAAGTTGTATTAAACATATGTAAGGACATTGTGGTTCAATGGATCACTAATAACCAGTCGTCCCTGTTGGTGAAAGTGGTGGGAAAAAGCAACTTATTAATAATAGTCAGATATTAAGATACTGATAACAAAACTTATGAGTAATGACATATTTTCCCAATGAAGATGGGAAGGATGGGAGAGTTTGTAACATAGTCTATGCCAAAACAGTGGCAGCTGGTTTTCCGACAAATTTGCAACACACTCCTACAATTCAGTGTGCTTCACTGTAGTTGTAGTTCGTCTACACTAGAGGCAATTTTAACAAATTAATAAATAAAAACTTAAATGTTAGCTAGCATCTAAAATCACTCTGAAGAATAATGACAGCAATAGTTAAAATTGCTTCTGAATGACAAGAAGATAGGCTTCCAAGCCAAAAAATAGAAGGGCTCACTCTAATTTCTGATTATGTAATTAGAGTAACGTTAAACCACATAAAAGCAAGCATCAGGAGGAGCACTCTATATGGTCGTCCAAAACAGCCCTGGATGGGTGAAAAATATAAGAAACGCCAGATATTAAGCTAGTTATAGAAAACCAACGAGCAGAAGCACAAGATAAAACCACGTTGCAGTTGCAATCGCACATGAAATTCAATGTAGAAGCCAGAAATTGATAAAATTGGTATCCTACGGCTGAAAACAAAATGAGGACTTTAGACAGTGGATGATACATATGCACATGTGTGAACAACTAAATAGTAATGAACCATCTGCCATAATTTAATCTAAGATCTTATCAGCTACGTACAGATATTATATAATAGAAATGATACATCAAGACTAGCCTAAAATACGCTATCTTGTGCATATGCAATTCATGCATGTGTGCATGTCAACTTGATGAACCTTGTATATCACACCCAATTTAAGAATATATATAGAGAAGGCATTAAATGAATTTGAATGCAAATTGCTTCCAACTTTAAAATTAAATTTTACCTCTACTATTTTTTCCTGCGTAACAAAAAACGACAAAGCGTTTTTAACCATACACGGAAGAAATGAGGCGTAGCATGAAAGGTAAGAGTCAGTCAGAGTAGCCAAAAGAGACTGCCAATCAGCCACCAAAGAGCTCCGATTAACTATTGTTTTTAAAAATGAAAACACAAGGAGAGGCAATAGGCAAGTCATCCTTGGCTACCAAACATAACTCTTCATCTTCATACAAGGCCTTTCTTCCTCTTCTACCTACCAATTTGGATGGTAACGCTCCATTTGCAGAAGCCTTATATTTATAGCTAAAAGATAAGGGAGTTGTCCCCACCACAGCTCAGTCATAAATTTTAACAGCCTACTTCTTATTTTGAGTATCTATGTATACCCAAAATAGACTATATTCTAGAGATAAAATGAACCTTATTTATAACCATTAATGTTGTTTTCGTAGCCCTCAAAGGCCTGAAATTTGATTTGTGAGGTGAAAAACAAGCAGCTAAAGAAAAATTAAAGTGCCCTACAGCAACTTGCATTGAATCCGTTCATTTGACCTCCAATTCTTTGAAAGGGCAATGTATAATATCATTGATTATTCCACAGAAACTATATGTTTTTTTTTTCTAACCATTTTGTTATTGACCAACAGGAATCTGTTTATCTATATGTTGGAATCCTTTTTTTTTTTTTTGAAAAAAAAGAAGAAAAAGAAAAGATGGTTTTAAGGTTGATGAAATGAACTATGAAGATAAGAATTGGGTGACGATCAGTCTCTTTGATCTGTAGCAATCACTTTATTTATTATTCTGTTTGCAATAAAAAGTAGTATCAAAATAAAGGAAAAAGAAAATTTCAACTTCCATTGCATGCATTTTGATCGTTAATTATTCTATTTGACTTGAAATGGAATTGGAAATGGAATTACGTCACTTCTAAATCATGAGTTGTTTTCAAACAGCAAGTCAAATTTGCAATTTGCAAATTGAATTGGTTAATTATTCCAAGCTTCTTCAGTTAAAAAACAGCTATAACTCTCCACTTTGCCTATTTTTTTTATTCTCCTATCCGTTAGAATAAAAAGGACACCGCTCAACTCCAGCATGATGCCCTCCACTTTCGCAATTCGCATGGCTTCTCAGTGGTCATACTTATTGTGAAGCTGACTTCTCAGGCTAATTTTACAATTAGTTTTCCATTCGATACCACCAAGGCAGTATGAAGGTCCATTAGATTTTCTGGATTGGGCTTGGGTTTGGGCTTGGAGTGGATTTCTTCTTCGTTCAGTGACTTAACTTAATTTCTATTATAACATGTAAAGGTATTATAACAGTGTAATAGTGTTTGATACGCGTAATAGTGTTTGATTAAGATACGTATATACAAACAATAAGCAGATTCTTTTTCCTCTTTTTGTCTGATATTTGTGGCCCACATCCACCGCAAGCTTACTTTCTTTACCATTACAAAGTCATTAAAGCAATACGACAACGACTCTTCTCACTTGGCATACACACTTTCCCTATTGCTAAATGTCACTGTTTCATTGCACATCTGTCGTCTAATTTTAATTATCGTATTTCTCTATATTAATAACATGTAAATAAAATAAAAATATTTATAAAGTTAATTATTTTTTTCTTTGTGGAAAAATACTTGTAAACGTGTTAATGAAATATGAAGGTATTATTATTACTATGGCTATTACTTGGATATGTCCATATATGGCCATGAATGAAATCAATACTATGTTGAGAAAGAGAAAGTCAACCATCGATTATTAAAAGGCTTATATTATAATAAACAACTGCATGAATAAAGTAGGTTTCAGTCGCATAATTTTCTAACCTAGTAGTAGTAGCAGCAGCAGCAGGTGACTGACCCACACATCAAACGCAAGCTGTACCACGGCGGGCTTTGGAGATGCGTAAACTGTTGGGCCAATTTGGTTAAATTCAGTAAATATAATTCGGTAAATTCAAATTTTTAATTTACAGTAGCAATTACATTTTCAAGAGTTCTTTGACTTTTATATACATATTAATTTAACATATGAATATTATGACAAGCGTGTTTAAAAAAAAAAAAAGAAAAAGAAAATCAACCTTTTAAATGAACTGTTGTTACTATTGGTAATCAGCATTGGCGCTTTCATTTTCTTGGAGCTAAAAATATCAGCCGTCAATAAATTGCTTTTGGTTATTGACGGTAATTACGTCCTAAACGGGAAGAAGAAAATCACGCGTGTCCAATTAGGTGATGGAGAAAAAGCTACGGCTAGACTTACGCACTTGTGGCTAATTCTTTGCTCAAAGCCTAATGACTCCGTATAATTTGATCCCACCAAATAACTGGATCAGCAATCCAACGATTGGAGTGGAGCTGTGACTCTAATCCGATAGGAAATACGTATCTATAGCAATCTGATACGCGACTCACAGACTTGGAACTTTCGCTATCCTACCTGTCACTGGACTAATAAAGGTTCCGTATTATTGAAAAGGATGGACCCTACACTGTTATTAACTCTCGACCCTCCGATTATCATTTCTGATCGCTGACAACTTTCGGTCCAATTCCCGATTCTTTAACTACTGTATATATTTTCAAGTGCGTAGATGGTGCGTGTAAAACTCTAATGTGCGAGCCAACTACCCCTCGTCTTCACAGTAGCACATAGTATTCAGTGACAAGCTAATAATAAAATAAAAAAACAAACTTCAAGTAAATGAAATTTGACCAGTCAAATATGGATAAAAACTTAATTCGGCTTAGTGTAGCAATTAAGTTATTTTCATGACTATACCAGTTGTTATTTTTAAGTTTGATTATTTAAATTAAAAAAATGTCAACTCAATGTAAAAAGTTATTTATTTAGTGTATATTGCATTTTATTTGAATCATCTCTTGCCTCATTTTGATTAATTATTCATTCAAATTTTGATGAATTTGAAATATTTTGATAGAAATAATTCCAAATTCTAAAGTTTAAATTATATAAAATAAATAATGAATAACGTTGTCAATTTTATCAAAATTTTTGAGATCGAACATAATTAAAACTTATGTTTATTTTGCAAAAACGTGACTTGCATTCACGTTTTGCTAACAATTTCTAATAAAAAAGATGTCAAGCATTTGGATTATTGAATTGTTTTCTTTTTTTTTACGAAATCAAAATATTATGTGAAATAATTTAAATTTTTATGCTAAAGTATCTGTGGCCACATCATGTGTTATAAATTGATAAATATTTTTTTATTTAAAATAATTTATTAATTTGAAATTAATTTTTAATATTTTTTTACGACAATGAGTATTTTAAGATCGTTTAATCTAAATTGGATTTATACTTTATTTATTTTGATTGACTTTTCATAATTTGATTGGGTTTAAAGCTATTATTAGATTGGTTTGTATGAAGAAATCAAACTGAAGCCATATAACTGACGGGAACAGATACTTTTAACCAATCCACCACTGCAGAAAAAACACGAACGTAACGGCGGTACAGTAGCGGTTGAGAAGCACGCTCGAATGCTGCGTCTGATATTGAACCTCATCGTTTCCAACAGTTACATAATTATTTCTTCTTCCACTAGTATACACACTTAATTTGGTCTTTGGCTCTTTCCTCCGTCGTTACCCAGCACCGCCCATTCATCGCCACCTCCTCCTTCCTCCCTCACTCTCTCTCTCTCTCTCTCTCTCCGAACCCTAGTCTCTTTTCTTTTTCTTTTTGTTTCGCTGCGAATAATCTCCTCCAAAAGCTGGTAAAGCGCCATGAAAGTACCAGAAAATGATCCTATCAATGCCAACAACCGGCTTCTACAATCTCTTCTGGACGAAATCCCTCATGTTCAGACCTTTAAAGGTAAATGGGCTCTTATTAGAGCTAAGCTTGCCGATCTCCAAATGCAACTCACCGATTTCGCTGACTTTCCGGCTTCCACCTCCAATCCTTTATGCCTTGACCTCCTTCATTCCATTTACAATTCTTTAAATGACGCCGTATTATTGGCTAGAAAATGTCGTACGCCTAATTTCACCGAAGGTAAGCTCCGCACTCAGAGCGATGTCGATTCGATTTTAGCTAAGTTGGATCGGCATGTGAAGGACAGTGAGATTTTGATCAAAAGTGGGGTTCTTCAAGACGGTGACGTTTCAGTTGGTTCATCTTCGAAGAGGGAGGCAGTGCGGGCCGAGTCAAGGAACTTGATCACTCGGTTGCAGATTGGTAGCATTGAGTCAAAAAATTTGGCCATGGACACGCTGCTGGGGTTGCTACAAGAAGATGATAAGAATGTAATGATAGCCGTAGCGCAGGGTGTTGTCCCTGTGCTCGTTCGCTTGCTCGATTCGAGCTCTCTGGAGATGAAGGAGAAGACCGTAGCTGCAATTTCTAGGGTTTCAATGGTGGATAGTAGTAAGCATGTGTTGATTGCAGAGGGTTTATTGCTTTTGAATCATTTGCTTCGGGTTCTGGAATCTGGAAGTGGGTTTGCGAAGGAAAAAGCTTGCGTTGCCCTTCAAGCTTTGAGCTTTTCGAAGGAGAACGCCAGGGCAATTGGGTCTAGAGGTGGAATTTCTTCGCTCTTAGAAATTTGCCAGGGAGGCACGCCCGGTTCACAGGCTTTTGCGGCTGGAGTTTTGAGAAATCTTGCGGTGTTCGAAGAAATTAGAGAGAATTTTATAGAGGAGAACGCTGTTTTTGTTCTTATTGGGCTTGCTGCTTCAGGAACTGCTTTAGCCCAAGAGAACGCAATTGGGTGTTTATGTAACTTGGCCAAAGAAGATGAAAATTTGAAGCTTTTAATTGCAAAAGAAGGAGGCGTTGAGTGTTTGAGAAATTTCTGGGATTCAGGTCCTCCTGTAAGAAGTCTTGAAGTTGCTGTTGATTTATTAAGGCACTTGGCTTCTAACCAAGCTATTGCAGAAGTGCTAGTTTCTGATGGGTTTGTTTCCAGGCTTATGTTATTTTTGAATTGTGGGATTTTGGGTGTGAGAATTGCAACTGCAGAAGCTATTTACGAGCTTGGTTTCAACACAAAAACCCGAAAGGAAATGGGTGAATGTGAAGTAATTGTTCCACTGATTAATATGTTAGATGGTAAAGCCGTAGTTGAGAAAGAAGCAGCAGCAAAAGCTTTGTCACATCTTTTATTATATGCAGGTAACAGAAAAACGTTTAGAAAAGATGAAAGAGGGATTGTGTACACGGTTCAGCTATTAGATCCTTCAATTCAGAATTTAGATAAGAAATACCCTGTTTCAATACTGGCCTCGCTTATGCAGTCTAAAAAGTGTAGAAAACAAATGATTGGTGCTGGCGCTTGTGTACATTTGAAGACACTTGCTGAAATGGAAATAGAAGGGGCAAAGAAGCTCTTGGATGGTCTTCGCCGCGGTAAGATTTGGGGAGTCTTTGCCAGGCCTTAGCAATCAGAGAATTCTTGAATTGGTGTATCAAAGAACATGGATTTGCAAAGATGAATCTCTCATCTGTATGTACAATATATATATATATATATATATATATTTTTAACTTGATTTTTCTGATCTTTTTTGTTCATACAGTTATTGTTAAGTTGCAGTAGGAATTAAAACGTTGCTAGCTTAGTTGTCATTGGAGAAACTCTTGTAGAGCCGCAATCTTCGTTTGTTGACCTAACTAGATTGGAGTCCATGTTCATTATCCTAAACTCAATAATTGGTTGTACTGTATTTGGATTGTGTTTAAGATAATACTTCTGTTTTTATCTACCAATTGTTGGTCCTTTTATGATATCAGAACCTTAGTTTTAATCAACGAATACTTGTATGAGACTCTGTAGTGACAAATGAATTGTTGGATTGCGACTCTCGTACACAGTTAATGACTTTTTAGTTTAAGAAGGATTACAGAGGCAGACTATCAAGTAATTTGGCAGTTCTTTTAGAGGTCGATCTATATAGTTTCTGGGCTACATTTCTCAAAATTAAGTCCAAAATAAAATGCACAGAAAGAAGTCTTCTTTGTATTACTTGAACTAGCATGCCACAGAAATCTGCTTCAGTGGCATAGTTTATCGGATTGCAGCAATTCTCTGGTTTCTTTATAAAGAATTATCAGAAAATTTTAGAGTTGGTTGATTTTGTTGCCTTTGCCCAGTCGCTCTAGGTTTCTGACTCTCTGGAATCATGTTGATGTTTACTTGAATGGTTAAGAACTTGCTGCTGTTTTGCAATCTGCTACGACTAGTGTTAATCAATAATTATTCTGATGCTTACAACTATGGACTATTTTAAGGAATTTGGACAAGTTTAATCCATATAGGTATATAGAGCATGTGCAGTTGTTCTTGTGCATGTGCAATTGTTCTATTCCACATTCAGCTCTTGGGTGTCGGCGGTTGCCAAAGCAGGGAAGGATTAAGGACCTACCTACATTTGTTTGCTCTTTCCTGCGATCACTTCTTGCATTATTAATAGCGAATACTTATTTGTAGAACCTGGCCTGTATTGTATAAACAAAGAAGATGACAAGAATTCACCCTGTGGAAAACAGAGGATGACTGCATTTGGTGGTCCAATCAAGAATCATTAACGTTTCATTTTCTTGTGCTTTCATTTTCTGATTTTTATTTTGGTCACTCTGAATGGTGAAAGCAATTACTCAAAAGGGTTTGATAAAAAACGAGTTCTTGCTGAAATGATGGGAAGGAAAAGTTTCCCTTCGCGTCCTTTTCGAAGTAGAAAAAGAACTGCGCCGTTTCACACAACTATGCGGCCCATTTCTCTTTTTAGGTCCTTCAAAAACTCTCTTCTTAGTCTTCCCTGAGGCCCATTTCATGGTTAAGTTGGTGAACAAAGAGTCGAAATGGAAGGCTTTATGGCCCAAAAAATGACGGAGCTTGCCATTCGGCTGTATTGGTCAATTAGTGCTTTGAAGAATATCCCAAGAACCGACATGTTCTCTTGAAATAAGAGAATTGCAAAGTCACAAAAAGCTCATTTCTGGGCATGACCTGTTTCCGTTAAAACCTGCATTGTCCTTTACTTGAAATTAAAGGATTGGATTGTTTATAGAAGACTTGAACTTTATTTTATATTTTATTTTCTTTGTTCTCCTTTTATAATCAAAGATATACACTTAATTTATCTATTTCAAACAAAAGGAAAATTTCAGTTTTATTTTTCAAATGCAAGTATATCCAAATGCAATCTTAAAGAATTTGAAATTGGGAAGGAAACAAAAATAAAAGGAAAAGGAAAACCACAACTAACAGGACACTCATAGTCCATATTTTCAGTGTAATATAAGGAAATACATTTCCGGTGCAAATCTCATGTTGTTTTAAGCTTAACAAAATTTGTGCTTTCTTAGCTTCCTGTGGCATTCTGCACTGCACCTTCTCATTCTCTTAATTATTCGTTACCCAGAAAAGATTTTCTTTCACTTTCCTTGAAAAAACTGAATGTGTATTATTGTTAGAAACCCCACCTGACTTCCTTTCTTTCTTTATTGGATAAACTGACACTTGTTCAAGAAATGAATCTAACTTCATAAATATTCACGTATCTAATTACGTGTCAGTAAGTGAGTACCTACCGCATTTAATTGCCTCAGTTCCTATTCAGCCAAGGAAATAGACATGAATGCATGAAAAAAGAAGATCTAAACAGAAAAAACATTAATGAGGTTCCCTTTCATACAGAATAACAGTCATTTAAAGCTCTTACAAGAGAAACCCATTTCACCATTTTTATCTACCTTCCTTTTTTTTCTTTTCTATTCTTCTGTTCTGGTTTTTATTTCTAGACAAAAGGCTAAACATTAGAGTTCTACGTTTAAACTTTCCTAGATTTGCATGCAGAAGTAAGAGTAAGAATCAGCAAGAGAATCACAGCTAAGAAGGAACAAATGAATGTCATTTGTGTTCTGTTACAGAATTTGGTCACTTGGTCGCATAGTGGCATCCAACCAGAGTGATCATTCCCATATTTTCCCAAGTAACCTATTGCCATTGCAGCAGAGCATCCAGCAAGAACCAAACACAGCATGAACTGTCACAACAAAAATAAAAAAGAGGTAATTAATTCAAGTAATTAATTAAATGGTAAGTAAACAGAACCCTGATTATTTGAATTTACCAAATCATGAAGGAACAAGAAGAAAAAATGGGCAGGATTGCAGCCATGACGACTGAAAATGCAGAGGAGCAGAAAAGACACAACAGTGCAGCCACACGCAATAATATTTGCCAAAGCAAAAAACCTGTAAAGAAAATTGACTAATGAAGTAAAAAAAATGAAAATAAAATAATGGGTTTGGTTCAAAATATGATCTCGATCTTACTTGAAAGAAGGGATATAGCTATATTTGGCATCGAAATAAAAGCTATCAATTGTAACTGATTGCTTGTTAGTAGCCATCAAGTAAGCTGCAGCAAACGCGGCTCCAACCACCAAAATTCTAAAAAGAAACTGGATTGCAATAAAAACTTTGTTGTGTTTGACAGGAGCGTTTGGATATTTGTCTTCAATGTCTGCCATTTTTAAGGAGAGTGCAGTAGAAAACAGAGTACTGAAACAGGGGAGAGAGAGATAGAAGCTTTTTCACTTTCTTTTAAAAAGAAAAAAGGGAGGAAAACTGGAAATGGATAGAGAAAAAGGGTGTGAAGAATGATATATATTTATAGAAGAGAGACAAGTACGAAACGTTTTAAGGGTCATTATGATGTGATTGAACTGTTCAAGCGCCAAAACCCATGGATGATGGATTCGCAATTAATTTTTGTTTTATAGATTCTAATTTAAAAAAATCTTCGACATGTAGGATTTTATTTTTATTTTTTCTTTTTTACTTGGTGATATTGCAAATCTATTTTATGGTTTGACTTGTTAGGATGAACATTCAAAATAGCATTAATAATCGGTAAGTTTAGACTAATAATTTTACCTTTCTAAATAGATAAAATTGAGAATTGATTTCATTGTTCTAATATTAAATTCTTATAGAGTTTGTTTACACCAACGCACACTCTTCACCTGTGAGTCATCAGAAGTAATTCTTTTACTTTCTTTAATATTTGAATTTCCGCTGCTTAGTGACTAAATTAGTTTTTAATTACTCAGAAGTAGAAGATTATTTATCTAGCAGAGAAATGCCATAAGTAAACCTTTTTTTTTATAGTCTCAGTTTCCCATTGAGAATGAAACAATCTCATTAATGGTATTTGAACTTCCTTGCCAGAAGTTCTGATAGTGGCAGAACAGAGTAAAGGGTCATAAATAAAAAATTTTCCTTAGTGGTGAGATCCATGAATATAATTCATAAAATGTCTTGATTAATTATTTTTCTTCCAACTTTTAATTACAAATTCAAGGTTTGAAATTAGAACTTGATACATGAAACTTTGCTTTGCTTTTTAAGTACAGGAATGCTATATGCTTATCAATTTTGATAGTACCAATCTATTTCCTGTCAATGTCTTGAAGTTGATGCAAAGGATGATGGACTTACTGGATTTCTAGTACCATCAGTTGCTGCGTTTAATACACCAGACTTGAAAAACAGATGCCAGAATTGAAAAAATACACACCATGTGCTTGAAGGCTTTAAAAACCATACAAAAAGCAAATTGTAAAAGAAAATACCTTTCATGCCAAATATGGGCAGTCCAATTATTTGATCTTTTTCCTTGAGATTCACAGAGATCTTGAAAATTTTGACCTAAGTTTGCAAAAGTTGCAATGGAGGTGTAAGATTCTAGAGAAAGGTGTTTGTTTGTGCCTCTCAAATGATGCAAACGACATGAACAGAAGTGAAAGGAGGTTGACACGGCTTGTATTACAATTTACAGGGGCAGGGAAAGGCATGTATAATCTTTCTATCCATTTCACTCATCCATATCTAATCTTTCTAGCTCACAGTGGTCATAAACTCAGACCCATCTCTCACGTGGCTTCCAACTTCCTCTTATGTAATACACTCTTTTTAGTTAACCCGCGTACTACGTTTCTTTTCTTTCTCAATTTTCAATTGCCAAGCAATTGTATCCTCTCTTCTCCCGTTCCTTTTCCTTTCTTTGGTTAGGGTTTAACCATCGGAGAAGAGCAAGAAGAGCTTTTCCTTCGTACATGTTTGTTTTCACAAGTATGTTAAGATTTAGGTATCAAAAATTTTCTTTTTTCCATGTATCCATTGCTCGAATAATTAATTACTAAGAAATGCGATCTATTTACGCTAATCCAACCGTCCCTCGCTAATTTCTAATAATTAATCATCTTATAGCAATGTCTAAACAAGAAGAAACGAAATTGGCCCAAGTATCACAATATCATAAAAAGAAAAAGAGGTGGTGATTTTAGCCTGTATAAACTCTCTGTAAGCCTATATTTGTTGGTTATGGAAGCATTTGCTTTTTCTTTTTTCTTTTTTCCCCCAGGAATTGTAAAGCTAATTAAGCGAATTGTGCAAAATAGTGTATATGGACAAAACTACATTTAAGAGTAAGCTGTGATTTGCAATAACACCCATGGTTTGTTTTGGTTATTACTTTCTAAATTCTAATAACCTATATATGAAAACTATTGGTATTAGGGTTTTGTTATGGGAAAGAAGTTGTTATGACATAAAGAAGATAATAACATATAGTCTTAATTACCATCTTAATTGCTTTCCTTCTAAAGGTTTTGGATGTTGAAGATAGATCTTTGGTGATAGATTCTTTTTCCTTATATATATATATATATATATATATATATATGCTTAGCGTAAAATGACTGAAATCACTAATTGTTAGGTGTGGAAGGTGAGAAAGCTCCAAGGCTTCCATGAACAAGTACTGCTTTGAAGAAATGGGAGTAAACAACGACCAATAACCAACTGTAACACGTATACGGTAGACACTAATGGGTTATCTAAACATCGTAAATTTTGATGGCAATGACAACTTTGCTCAAATTACAAGTAGAAGAAGGTGAGGAGAGCATCATGAAATAAAACTCTATTTTCATTATTCTAAGAACATTAGAAAAAATGAAACATCCTATATATATATATTCGAGAATAAGCTATTCCAATGACATCATGGTACACCCCATACTCAAAATCATATTTCTAGAGGTTAATCTGGCATAGGAAATCTCAAATTTGATAAAAAAAAATATATTTGGCTAATCAGTTTGCACAAAATTTATTTAAGGAAAAGTGTAAAAAATAAAAAGACTCTAACCATAATGAAAATAATTTTGGACCAACAGAACTAGGAAGTGAATTCAGATTAAAATTTCGTTTTCGACAAACCGTCAAGTAGATTATCACTCAAAAAAACTTGAGTAAAGTCATCTCATTTCTATCTTTTAACGTAATTGCTCTATGAAACAAATTAGAAATGTGTTAACATATCAAATTGTGCACATCTTACTTAGTTTGTATATTTAATAATTTGATGAGAATAATTTAAAAAGTACCCAGTGCCATATTTATTATGTAACTTGTGTGGCGACGGATATTATTTCTTATATTGGATTGTTGTCAGAGTGGATATCAGTGAATTCTTAACTAAGAGTAGAAATTGTTAGGTAGCCACATTTTTTTTAAGAGAGAGAATATCGGTAATCATGTTCCTTTCCGCTCTATCTTTGCGGAACTCTTTAATTTGTAACATTGCTTTTATTAAGAAAATGACAGATCGTTTTAATTTACGATCTCGTCGTTTCTTAGGCATAGCAAATTACGGTCCTTTGATTGCGTTTTTTCATTTTTAAACAATTTACGAAAAAAGGAATTGATAATCAGTCGTATGTTTATAATTTCCACTTTCCAGCCCATCACTTTTATGTCGTGCCGCTCATAAACGACAACTAAGGCGGTTGAGCACTTGAGAGACGGTCCTCTGAATCCAAATGAAAATTTTTTTTATGCTTTTTTTTCTAGGAAAGATCCAGGAGAAAAGCAAGCGATTGAGAATAAAGGAAAGACTAATAACCACCGGAACTCTCGACGATAATCAAATTAAATTATATAATTTATTTATTTTTTAAAAAAATGAAAAATACGTACAAATAGAAAGGGAAATTCCAGCCCCATTACAGAACGAAAGGAAATTGAATGAACACATCTGTAACCAGCTTTCAAGAGGATAACTTACCGGGCATTTAAATGTCGAAGTACTTGGGATCTGAGGGATAATCATATTCTACACGTAGCTGTAGTGTCAAAAAAAAAAAAAAATTAAATCTGATGTCCATGGCAGAAAATAAGTATTTACAGAATAATTTTTAATGGACACAAGATTCACCTTGCCCTCATCAGCATCTGAATGGCGCTGTGGGAACACCACCTTCATATTGCTGTACAAGTAGAACCGACGATCCCCTTCCATGCACATCTTGTTTCCTGCTGGTGCCGATGAAGGATCAGATTTGCACCTCTGGATTGACCTTGGAGATTTCTTGGGGAAAGGACATAAAAAACGGAGATGAAGAGCATAACGTAGAACACCACCTCCAGCATTGTTTTCATTGGCCTTTGAAGGGCTATGTAGAGATTTGCTTGCATGTACACTCGGTGAATTTGGAGCGCCGTTGCCCTCCATGCCAGTATTTTCATTTGGAGATCTTAGTGTATGTTCAGCATCAAGTCCATTTAATTTGGAATTCCCCCTCTCGTCTGGGATTGAACATTGCTTGACAACATTTTTTATGTCAGAGTCACCGTTTCTCCCATTCCCAGCTGACGATAAGGTAATCTTTTGACGAAGAAATGTCTATTTAGGAAGCAGGAAAGGCAAAAAAGGGCCATATTAGGAACCTCAACACATTTTAGTTAAATAAATAAAATGAGAGAGCGAGAGAGAGAATAATAATGTAAACAGATGTTCGGACTAAAGTAGCAATTTTTCAACTCTACCTTAAGCATTTATTGCCTATTACATTATGTAGAGCCATAAACTAACATTTACAACATGACTGCCCATCATAAATTCATTAAAAGTCACAGGATGGATTTCAAATTGAACCATTCTTCAAACATTTTAAAGGTCTTATAAGATAATTTCATTCCCTAATATGACGATAATTTTCATTATCCAGAATCCTATTCAATTTATACAATTGGCTCATATCACCATATAGAGAACACCCTAAGAAATTTTTTTATGAATAACATAAAGTAATTCTTTCGAATATTCAAGAATTTGTTATGAACTAAACTCATGCCAAACAAATTGGACAACCCAAAATGTGTCTTGAGTCCTGTCCAAGACAAAAATGAAAAACAACTGAATAAGAGATTCATTTAGTCATGTCACTTGCTTCCGCAAAAAGCACAGGATTTCTTTCACTCTCTTTCCTTGTCAAAAACTGAAATGTCAAATACTAATTGTTTTCTCAACATGAAAGAAAATAACCTTCAACACTTCATCTTTATGTCCCATGGAGATTAAATGTTATTAAGTTCTCAAATGCTAAGAATTCTTTTGTTGTTAATGAAACAAGCAGATGCATGGAAAAGATGTAAGAACATGATTGCATAAGATATGCCATTACCTCTTATACCTGCAGAACATATCCCAATACAATCAAGCTCAAAGCAAATTATCCAAAGTATTTCAGTTAAACTGGCTACCACTTGCATAATACCATGTAAACTTGGTCATTAGTTTGAACTTACCTTGGTACCAGCTGGCATGTCGCTTAAATTGTAGTTGCAAAAGAAAGTGTGAATAGGTGTCTTTTCTGGATTACTGAGAACCTGCAGAAACCAATCCAGTCTTATCATTTGTGTTCCTTCAGCTATATGTACATGAAAATATATAGAACAGCTGCTGTTCAATTATGTACCAAAGCTCATCACCAGATCTACAAACGCACACATTTGCCCCAAATCTCTTGCTGACAATGAAATCAAGGAGTAAAATTTTAGTAGTGTCATATTACTTTCAGCTCCACTAAAACTGAAACCCAGGATTAGCTATTTACCTTTATTTCTTTTTTATAATACACTCAACGGTATCCTACTTAAGAGATGCATCACCTAATGAATAATTAGCTTCAACATCTTCTAACAGAGACAATGAAGTGGAAAAGGCCAATTCTTTGATTCTAGACAAGTTCCCCTAGATAAGATGCTGTGCACTACCATTTTCAAGTTGGCCTGGGGTGGTTTTCTCTGTTCCTTATCCTTCTTTTTTTTATTTTTCATTTTCTTTGCAGGGGGTTATGGAGACAGTGCAGGACAACTAACGGCATATTGAATTGAAGTAAAAGGTATTAAATTACCAATTGAATTTGCCCTTTCACAGGAATACGTAGCCTGCTTTTTTCTGCTTGTGAATCATCAATGCTTAGGCTCCTCCTCATCTTTGTGCCACTAAGCCCACTACATTTGTTTGGTGGAAAATGCCCTGCTAGATCTATCGATGAGTAGTATAGTAAGTAGTTATCTCCATCTACACTAGTCACTGCAAAAGGAAGTTTCTGTGATTGTGGTGTGAAATTCCCTCCGGTGACATTAAGAACAGCAAGGAACCCATCAATTTTCTGAGTATAAGAATGATAAAATAGGAGTCAGAAAAGAAGCATGCACAACCAAAACCACAGTTCAATATGCCTCTAAACAAACCCATGAACTTCATCCATCATAAGTCAAAAGCTCACCTGGCTAACTTTACCAGATAGTAAACGACCAGATAATAGGGACTCCTCAAATGATCCAACCAAGGACCTTCTAAAAGACAATCCGCAAAGCGTTCTACATAATTTGACACTTGGAGAAGTACCAATTAAATCCTTGCCCAAGGGCTGAACCATATCCCCAGTGAGCTCTGGCATATAAACATCAAACTTTTTATGCAGATTATCAACACCCAGCAAGGATTCATGCAGTGCCTTAGAGTCCTTGTGCTTCTGGGAAGATAAAATGCCAGGGAAAGTTCCATCAAGCGACTGTTCTATGACCTTGAAAGTCAAGTATTCATCATCTAACTTTTCTGTGACATTGCTGCATAATCCTGCAGATTTTTTTTGTTTAGGAAGTTTTGGACAAAGAGGAGACAATGACAAGGGAGGTGATGCCGCCTTTTTTACAGGTATTGCAATAGCCCCAGTTTGGGACCTTACCTTTGTTTTTCCCTCATTGAGTCCAGGTGGTGAGACAAATTGGTCTTGAGGCATCATCTCTTTGTCCTCAAGAACAGGACCATCAAAGGATAAAATGGAGTTTTTTCTGTAATTATCATCCTGTAAATTCTTCCACTCTGGAAGACAAGGTGTACACCAGTTTGGAGAATCAAAAAAATTGGAACAGCCAATATGAGCTTTTTTATGTTCTTGTGTCGAACAAATCTTATAATTGTCTCTGCCACTACAAGAGTTACTCTTGTAAATGCTGTCACCAATGTCTAAAGAATCGCCATTAAATTGATCAGGAAGAAGCACTCCACTCAAAGGAGATAATAACCGCTTTCTGAGGAGCGAACCCATGGACTCATTTACATCGCCAGTGCTACTAACAACAGTAGACACAGAGTAGTTTTCGTTAAACAAATTAACAGGAGAATTCGAACTCCTTGATTCAAAACCTACAATCCTAGGAATAGGTGTCTGAATACTCTGTCCACTTTTATGAGTCAACCAACCATTCTTATGCTCCACAACTGTCTTCTTCTGGATATCTCCAAAAGAAGAGCATGGCAAATCCATCTGAATTCTATTGCTAAGATTTCCTCCCTGCATCCCAGTCAAATCGCAGTTGCTTACACCAACATGCCGAGCTGGGATTGGCACCAATGTGCTCAAAGATACAGCCACTTCCTCAGCAATGCTGCTAGAGGAAACTTGAGGCAAACCCATCCTTCTGAGTTGGTATTGATATCCTACAAAGAGTTAAGAGAATCCTTATCTATCCTTATCCTCTGTGATATCTAACTTCTCCTAAATCCAATTAATCCGAAACACTAGAATCAAATACCATTTTTACAATTTAACCAATTGATTTTTCAAAAGAAACAAAAATTTAACCAATTGGATTCAAGTCCTCCAAATCTATCAATGCCGTAAAGACCATTAAGCTTGTAATCTTTAATGGCAGAGGATACTAAAATCCACCAATTAAATGCAACTAAATTTTAAGTACAGTTCTTCCATCAGATTGTGCAGATAATCAGAACCTGGAACAGCGTAAAACGTACATCAGCTCTATTAGATCATAATGATATAGATCATTAGGAAAGCATCAAATGCGCATCAATAGATGCCTCAAAACTGCAGAAATTAGCTTCATAGACGAAAATTACCAACCATGCAGAATTTTAAATCCAAAAAATTATGTGAGGTGTTTTTGCCAGAAGCGTGGACAGATAAACGAGAACCCAACACACTCTTCCCATAAAACCCGCAAGCTAAAGAACCAAAAAAAATTAACTTGAGGTTTCAGGTAAACATATATGTTTTCTTCTAAACATCATATTACTTAACCAAGCGTAGTAAAGCTGAAGGTTTTCAGCTGAAAATTTATACTACTTCAAAAGTGTGTAAAAAAAAAAAAAGACATAAGCCTCGATTTTCTGGGCAACCGACCATAACAAATAGCAATTATATAGACAGCACGGAAGCAAAATCTCAAAAATTCTCATTGGAAAAACAAACAATCAGAAAGAAGCAACTGAAACAAAAAAACCAATCAGGAAACGCACCGGTGAAGCCTGCGATCATATAAAACCAAAGAAATAAACCCAAGCTCACACCGGCCTGCCTAAAATTCATCAACCGATCAAACCGGATAAAACAAACTACCGTTTCAAGTGTCAATTGAACGAAATTTAAAAATAAAAAATAAAAAAATCTGTATTATCCTCCTCAAATCTTCTTCTTCTTTCTTCTCCTCGGAGTCTCTTCTGTTCCCTTTGCGGTTCCTGGCGTTTCCATCGATCTATATCTCTACCTTCAGGCAAGTCCTTGAATTATTAAGGAGAATTGAAACCTGAGTGTCACCGCTTAAAACAGAACGTTAGGCTGGCTACCTGTTTTTACTTTTTTCCTTTCTTTTTTATTTATATACTATATAGAAAACCAATTGCTTATAAAAACTACAGGCTTCGGTTCTGTGTTGAAGCTGAATTAAAGGTTTGCGGCTTTCTTTCACTTGTATTTGTCTGCTTCGTTATTTAACCAATCAATGGCCATTGGCCCCCTCTCCCTCTTCTTTCCTTTGCTATAGATATGGATATGGATGGGACCTTTTTCTTTTTTTCTTTTTATTTTTTTACTTGCAATCGAATCGTCAATCCCAGAAATTAATAAATAAAAAAATAAAGTTTTTTTCTTTTAAGTTTTTCAAAGCAAGAAAGAGCGGAGATTCCGTAGAAATAAATGCTTTGTTCGTCACAAAAAATAATTTGTTATAAAATATAAAATATAAAGAATATATATATAAATATAATAGATAAAAGAAGAGAGCAGAGAGAAATTGAAATTGTATTGTAATTTTGGTTATATAATCCATATGATTTAAGAGCTATTTATAGGGTATCAAAAGACATATTTAAAAGACACAATCTTACACTAAAAGATATAATCTTTCATCTCAAAAAATATAATTCTTTATTCCAAAAGTCATTGGATAAATAAATAATTATTTAAATAAATTTATGAACATCCATTATATTATATAGTTTCATAACACTCCTCATTGGTAGTTCATTGCATAAAAGAACATGCCTCGTTAAAACATTACTAGAAAAAAATCCACTGGAAAAAAAATCCTAGTGAAAGAAAAAGAGTACAGTATTCTTTGTGTTTTAAAAATTTATTTCTCCCTCTGATGAAGACGTTACTGCTTGTTTTTGTCTTTAGTATATCATTCTTTCAGAGAATATAATATATCTTAATATTATCTCCTATAATATTATGGAGCTTGTTTTCTATACAAGCAAACTTTATGTACTTTGTACATATCAAAATATTAATTCAATTAGACATATTACTTGCTTGCTTCGTAAATTGTAACGTCTTTCATAAATAAATAAATGTAAATCATACATCAATTACTGTGAGTATAATGATTCTAAAGATATATACTTAGACATACATTCCATTTATAAAATGTTCGCTTTTCGGGGTGAGACAAAATCTTGTACATTCAAATTCTTTGATTTCAAATTTTTTAAATAAATACTCCATTGCATTTTGGAACTCTAATAGAGTCCAATGAGATTTATATTATCAACATATACAATAAAAATATCGAATTCAATTGTAGACCTTTTTATAAATACACATGGACAAGTTAGATCATTTATGTAATCTTCCTTTATCATATATACATATTGAGTAAATTACTTTAATACATACAAAGATTTTTTATATGTTTCAGACATTTTAAATTCTTCAGAAACTTTTGTATATTTCATCAAAGAAGAATAAAAACACGATGAATATATTATATATTTATTTTTCATCATAGATTACTTGATATTTGTTCAATCATATATTTAAGGCAATTATACCATCAGATTTTCTTAATCTGTATAGAAGTCTTTATAATTTATTTGAATACATTTTAAAGGGTTTCAATTTCATACTTCAAGCATGTTTTAATTCTTCAAGAATTATCATTATCAAGTAATCCATATAGAGCTCTATATAATTTCTCGAGAATTTAAATTTTGTGCTTCAAGCAATTTAAATCCTTCAGGGATTTTCATATATAGGTATATAAAATGAATCATATAAAATAGACAATTATTTTACTGTCTATATATCCCCAATAAGACTTTTATTCAAAATCCTCATAATTCTTCACAATATTAAGTGTTATAGCATATGCAAAAGTACAATCGATATTTATTTTATATCGATTCTATCTTTCCTTGACATGACATAACTTGTCGATATCTTATTATTTTCATCGAATTCATTGGTTTCAGGTACTTGAATTTCTTCTGAAAATTTATCAGTCATGTCTAAAGTCTCTTCTAGAGATTACTCTTCTAGAGTCTTTATTTCTTTAATTTGCATATATAATATATTTACTCCTTCTCATTTTTTAATGATTCTTATCCTTAAAACTGATCAATTTACCACGCTTCAGGCATGCAATAGATTTATTGACATAGACTATTTATCGTTCAAGGACTTTAATTATAATAGGAGTTTAGCAATTGATTAATTATCTTTAGAACTTCTAGTTCACACAACTTTGTGAGAGGATCAAAATATTGGTATTTTCAGCTGCTTCTTTTCTCTCCCTAATATCGAGATTCATAATAATCAATAAATTTGGCGATCTTGATGCGAATAATTTCTACTATATATAAAAGCACTATTCCTATTTATAAATAGGGAGATTATTCTCATAAAAAAAACTATTTTGAGAACACAACCATTAAAAATCATTAGATTTGAAGAAATTTCTAGTTATTTAAAAAATATCATATAAAAATTTAATTCTTTTTCGCATCAATATTGATCCAAGATAACTTAGCCGATCATTGCCAAACAATAAAAATATTTGAATTTCTAAATTTCTAGTTTACAGCTATATTCATGTAATTATTATCTCTATATGATATTCTTTTCAGCGAATATCTTCAAAATAAATTTCTACAAGATAAAAATAATAATAATATATAGTGCATGAAGATAATCTCTCTAAATAATATTTGCTCTTCAAGAGCTTTTAATATTAAAATCAAAATTTATTTTTATATATTCTGGTGTACAATAAGTACATAATCAACATGTCATATTATCTTTTATCACTTCTAGTGGTAAGATTTTATTTTGATTACTTGTGATTCCCATAATTACAAAGATCAGTAATCAATAATGATGTTATTAACATTCTTAATGACAATAGTATAATTATCATTATTCTCACTCATATCGAATATTATATATTATTTCATTCTCTTATTGCATTCACTTAGGAAATGAAATAAATCTAAATTGAAAGTGTTTCATTTCATGATATATAATTATTATTTGTAATATAAAAGGGCTAGAAATTCAAAGTTTCTAGAATTTAACATAATAATAAATATTAAAATAAAATAAAATAATATATTAATCAAACAATACAAGAAAATTTGGAATTACTGTAATTATGAACTAATAGTACCAAAATATAAAATATAAGACATATTAATTAAAGAGAAAAATTGATTCATATTAAAAACAAATGACTAACTATGATATTAAAACATTATACGAAACAATATTGATAAAATATAATAAAAATTGCTAATCAATAGGTATTATCAAATATGAAAATATTCCTATTTAAATATTATTTCTTTTAACTATCCAAACCATGAGAATGAACATATTAGCATTTCCAAAGCAAAAAAAAATTATCATCTCTATGAATATTATTAAGTATAAAAGATTTAATATCGTTATAAACAAATCAATATGACCAATCAAAAGGTATTAATGTATCGAATGTTATACTCTATTTATTAGATCATATCAATCTTTAAGATTTCGTTTACTTTAAATTTTTAACTCAATTTAAAGCAACTGCATGTTAAATATATGCACATATCGAAAGAAAGAAACAAAATTTAAAATTTTTATTTCCTGTCACAAATATTATATTATTCTATAATTAGAGTAATATAATTTTCAAGAATATATAGAAAATTATCTTTTGAGTGTAAACAAATCTAAATACACCAACCTTAATTTTGATTATCGCAAATCATAAGTTATCCTCTTTTTTTTAAGCGATTTGATTAAGGGAGTGATTTGATTAATAATTTTAACTTTATTTTTTTTTCTTTTTCTTTCTTTCCTTTTCTTTCTTTTCCTTTCTTTCTTTTTATTTTCCTCTTCTTCCTCTCTTCATTGACACAACATCACACAATACTCTCTCTCTCTCTGTGTCCCTGCCTCTCTCTCTGTCATTACGCAGGACAAGCAGCACCACCGTTGCTGCTCCGCCAGCCGCTGCAACTCCGGCCACCATAGCAACACCACACCACCTCCAGCCCCACTTCTCTCCTCTCCTATCTCCCTCAACCTCTTTGTTATACTCTCTCTCTCTCTTTGCGCGAAGTCCGGCCACCACCACAGTTGTAGCAGCTTCACCGTGCCACCACAGTCGTGGTCCCAGCAGTGTCGCGCCACCGTTGTAGCTTGCCTTCCTCCTCCCTCCTCCATCGCGCCACTCAGACCCGGCCAGCTCCTCCTCGCGCGACCACTGCTCCTCCCTTCTCCCTCTGACGTACGAACCAGCAGCTCCGGCAAGCTGCAACCATTCCAGCAACCTAGAAACACCGGAACTTCCACTGCAGAAGCTCCACCCCACCATTCCTCCGCCAGGTCACAGCCGATTCAGCCTTCAGCAGCTGATTCTCCACCGATCCAGTCACCTCAGCCGCATCTCCACCACATCCAGCCACCGGTGACCCAATCTCAGCCCATTGAGTCCGATTCCGGCGAACTCAGTCTCGATCTACGCATTTCTGGTCACCTCAATTGCGAATCGAGTCCCGATCGACACCGGACAATTATTTTCGAGACTATAATTTATATGTAAGGGTATTAAAATAATTTTTAGAATTTATTTAAGTAATTTAAATAATCTTTATGGTTGATTTATTATTTTGGATGGTTGATTGGATTCTGATATTCTGTGATTGAGATTTTATCATGGTTGATTTATCGGATATGTGTGGATTTAATTATTTTTAGGGATAATTTTAGTAATTAATTAGTTAAATTAAAAATTTGTGATAGTTGATTTATTATAGAAGGTTGAATTATTAATTGGTTGATTTTGTTATATTTAGAAGGTATATTGTTAGGATTTTAGTAAATTATTGATTATTGGGTTATATGTTGATTTATTGATTTTAGTCTAGAATTAT
>CANUEX010045607.1:0-10147 GCA_948099535.1 Jatropha multifida | reverse complement strand
GTATTATATGTTATTATTCACTGAGTTTTATACTCACCCCTTTCCCCCCTTATCCCTTATGTTGTTTCAGGAAATTGTGACTCAGTTGAGTATATTTGGAGCATTAGTTTTCTTTCCTTAGAGGTTATTTAAAGGATTATGTAAATGTATAAGTTAAAATGATTTAGCATTCTTTGTAATTGTACAGTAGTAGAAAATCCGCAGTTATGTTAAGATTTATGATTGTAATAATAATGTTAAGTGTATGTAAGACTTTATGGGAACGATTGAGTTGAATAAAATAAGGCTTTGTGATAGTTGAGTCATTAAAAATATAATGGGCCAACTTTTAGAATATTTTCATGTAATTATGGTGTTGAAATCTGAGATTAGGCTTACTACGGGCCTCGGGGGCCTTAAGCTTATCCAGGTCCTAGTGCCGGTCCGGCCCATGGAAACGGGTCGTGACACGCACAGTGTTTTTCAAAAATATCCGATTCGGGTCTAATTTAAATTAATTCGGTCCAATTAAAAAAATATTGGTCCGATTTTTTTCAATTGACGGTTATTCAATAAATTTTCGGGCGAACCAAAATGATTTTCGATCCCCATAATATTACGTGGCGTAATATTATTGGCTAAAAATTTACAATTTAAATTTAAATAGGAATGTTTCGAAATAAAAATTTCGGGATATTATAGTTAATGGCCGAGTATATATCATGTGTAATACAAAATCTATTATTCATATCCTACCCTTGCTCTTTGAGAATTCTTAATGTATTAAAATAATTTATTTGAGGATATTATCTACAAAAATATAAAAAGTGAAATACTTCCAAGCTTTGTATAACTATCCTTAATATTTACCATCATTGTATTTATTTGTCCATCTTTTATCTTTAGTAACTTTTTCACTGGATCTGAATTTTTTATGTTGAAAATTTTCAATATAAAAAGTTTTAATAAATAAGTTAACTAAAATATTTTGTACAAGTTGTAGAATTACCATGTCCTGCCACTCTTTTATATAAAATTATTACGTAATAATATAATTACTATATAATTGTAATTTTTATGTTAAAATTTTCGACATAAAAAATTTTATAATAAATAAGTTACTCAAAATTTAGTAATTACAGCATATTTTATGAGATAGTAGTATTTTGGAACCTCCTGAAATTTTAATTTCAAAACTTTCTTTTTTTTTCTGTGAAATAGAATTAATCCAAAGATTTTATTTTCGAGGTTTGAGAGCCCAAACCCAAAAAACCCGATGCATACATTTGAGCCCATGGGCTGTATTGGGCCTGAGTCCGCAAGAATGTTAATGGATTAAATACAAATTGAACTTCAAGATTAATTTCATCATTTTTATTAAATTCGATATTTATAGGTATAATTAATTTTGCTATAAAGTATTATCATTATTACTACTGATATTTTAGTACCATTATGCTATTCTAGTATTTTAAAAGATGCAAAAGTCGGTCCTGTTATACCTTTTGAGGTACAAATTGATGTTGGTGAGCATTTGATTCCGTCGCTGTAGTCAATTTGATTAATTCGATTAATTTGGCCAATTCAATTTAGTAAATAAGTATTCAATTAAAAATTCAGTTAAAGAAAATTAGCTTTTGACCATCCATTAAAAGTTAATTTAATCAAATTAATTGATTCTCAAATTACGTCATTTTGATTAAGTAGAAAATAAAATTAAAAATAAAAAATATTTCAATTTTTATTTTGATTAAGTAGTAATTAAAATTGTCGGTTATTTTTTGTTTCGATTAATAATAAATTTTAGTTAATTAAGTTTTTATTTTCTTTAACTTTGGTTCGATTAATGACTAAAATTAATTTGATCAAAACGGTTCAATTAAATTGTAATTAAAAAATTACTTCAATTAAATTTGTTTAAGCTAAAAAAAATTTGTTTAATTCATTTTGATTAAAAATATTACTCAAATTGATTGAATTAGCAGAATGTTCAACATAATTACAAAAAAGGAATACAGTTTGACACGAGATACATATAGTTTCGTAGCTAAAATATTAATTGTAAATGGTAGGTGAAGGAAATAGAGAGAAAGAAGAGAGTTCAAGACTTTATTACTCCAATGGTAAATTCTCTCTTTTTTGTTTATATGTAATCTGGAAGTTTTTGTTAAAAAAATTATAATTTCGGTTTTTGATTAATGGTTCAATTAACCATTAATCAAACCGAATTAATCGATGTCCAAAATCACATCGTTTTTAGGAAAACAAATAATAAAACTTTACGATGTTTCTTTTTTTTTACTTACTAAATTCTTGGGCAAGTTTGGTTAATAACTGAATAATTTTAAAATTCAGTTAAAATCGGTTGGTTAAATTTTTTTTTATAAAGTTCGGTCTGTTAATAATTAAAATTAATTCAATTAAATTCAGTTAAAATATTTATTCGATTAAGTTAGGTTAAAGAAAAAAATCGGTTAAAAAATTTCGATAAAAAAATTATTTAAATTGGCCAAATGCTCACCCTGTGTATTGGATCGGGCTCCAATTCAACTTTCAGAATCGACGATTCTGAACCAATTTTTAGTTCACTAAAATTTTGGTCTGATTCTGATTTGAACCAATCCCATGAGCTTTAACACTGGAGTCCATTTCACTTTAGACCCCGTAGCCTTGCCGACTCGAGGACGAGGAGGGCTGAAATATATAATCATCGGAGACAGAAACAGCAGCAAAAGAAAGAGAGACAAAAACCAAAAGAATCCTGAACAAAGTGAATGAATATGGAGAAAACGGTAAGGAAAGAAGCAATGGAAAGCATTACACAGAGGCTCTCGGCAATGGAAAATCTCTACTTCCCTCGTGCTCTTCAATCCACGGCCACTGATCCCTCCAACCGCAAGTCTCTCCTCCTCGACCTCCTCGACCGTGACGCTGCCGTTTTTCTCGGTACTTCTTCTCTCTCTATTTGAATTCTTTGAGAACTCTGAATTTCTGTTTGAATACCAAGAAAACAGAGGAAAATAGAAATAGAAGTTAGGACAACTTTTTGTTTTTACTAATGTTCTATGACAAAATCGCCTTAATTGACCTAATTTAGGTTTAATTGCTTAATTGTTGATATTATAGCCTCCCGATTTCTTTGATTTTGTCCTTTTAATCCAGAGCGATATGGAGCGCAATTGACTTGTGAAGAGCTTGGGGAATTTGATATGTTAAACAATGACTATGAGATAAATTGGCATCTCAAGAATCTAAGAAGTAAAGCGAGTCCAACTTCTGAGGAGTTGAGGTCAAGGTCAGTGAAGGTTAAGAACAGGAGACTGGCTTACTTGAATAAATTGATTCATGATGGGAATTACTTCTCTGAGGATGCAATGAGGGAAAGAGAGCCATATTTGCATCATGAGTTTGTTGGGAAGTTTCATGATCAGAGTGCTAGGGGTATGGCTAGGCCAGGAGAGCGGTGGTCAGAGACGTTGATGAGGCGCTCTGAGGAAGCTATTTTGGTTTCTAAGATTAGAGCAGAGCAGCAGAGGTTGGGTGTGGCTGAGAGGGATTGGATTGGTAATGAAACAAACCAACAAGAGGAAGAAGAAGAAGAAGAAGAGGATGAGGAGAATGAAGAAGCAAAGAAGGCTCCTAGTAGTGCACTATCCTCTGAGGTAGAAGACTTTCTTTTATCCCCTATAACCATATTTATGAAGTTCTATCTGCTAGTTCCTCATCGTGATCTCTGTTGCATGACAAAATTTTTGTGTCAAAAAATTTAAATGCGGGTTTCATCCCTTTGGCAGTTAGCACTCATGGTTCCATAATTTTCAAGTTTTGACAAATCATATTCACTGGTGTGAATATGTGGTTCTTTGTTCTGCTATGTCTTTATACCGAACAATTGAAAATAATGGATCTTGCCCTTCTTTTTTTAATTACTTCCCTTTTCTCAACCAGGCAAAGCCAATTGAATTTTCCATACTTTTTGTTACGTTATTTTAAAATCTTTTAGGTAGCAGCTTCTTCAACTGTGTAGAGGTATAATTTTCTTTCACTGCGTTGGAAGAGTTTTATATTGTGCTTTTCAGTTCGTATATTCCTTTTTAGTTAAGACCATTTTGGATATTTTATATTTTTGCTGAACTTGCCTTGGATTTCTCAATTGTGCCTGTGTTGTCAATCTAAAACTCTAAATTATGTCGATCCCAGATAAGTTGGTGTTAGTTAATATGACAAACATAAATGAAAATTGGAAGATTGTTTAAATCATTTAATTCGGAGCAGTACAGATTCAGATAATACTAGCAAGGAAAAATAACGTTGCATTGAACCTGCAATCATAAAGTTAGGAGGATTCTTCTTATCATGTTAAAGGAAATTATGTAAGTTTCAGTGTGCGTTTGCATAATATTTTGACTTGCATTGTTGATGCTTTATTACTTGATCTTCCTTTCAGTTAATTTTGTGCGGCTATATAAATAGGGCTATCATGAAATTTCAATTCTTCATTTTAGAATTTTGTTAATAGAGTCTGTTACTGCTAGGAGTATGTTTAGCATTATTGTTTGAGTTGTTGATAAAACGCACTTTGCTGTAAATGTCAACTAGAGGTCATTTAAGTTTATTTTTAAGTTGAATTTCATGTAGATTAATCATAAAAGCTTCAAAATTACTAAACAAGATTTCAAACTTGTTTTTTTTTTTTTTTTTTTTTTGCAACATCATCTAAAGCATGCTTCTCCGAGAGCACTGTCAACCACAATGCCAAATAGGCTCCCAAGTTGTTTCAAATGTAATGAGCTTTTTTACATTTACCACTTTCAGATGTTGGAGGATAGCAATGATGCCCAATCGAGCAGGGAGCTACAGAATGAGGGCGCAACTTTGTCACTAGAAGAGAACGAAGATATGATGAATCAATTTACATACATTATGCACCAAAAGTTTCTTACTGGGGAAGACCATCAACACTTGGATTACTCGAAAATAGATGAAGATGAGACCTTGGATGACCACTGGCTTAGGGAAGCCAGCCATGATGCTGAAGATAAGTATTTTGCGGAAGACGAGGATGATTATGATGATCAGGTACAGCTGCATTGACTGTCTGCGATCCTTTCATAACATGTATGTAGACTTTGTATGTAGAATTTTGCTTTTGTAGTTAGTAGTTTGTACTTTTTATGTATGCACCCATCCATCTTTCCGTCTGAAGTAAATGATCTGAATCATGTTTATAATTGCTTGTGGCTTCTAATAGCTTAATAGAGCATATGATAAGTAAAAATGTGTACCACAATGAAGTAGATGCTAAATGATAGCCTGCTGCCTTTTCCCGAAAGGTGGGATCATAGGAAAACTAGGAATTAGTCATCTTTATGCACTATATATTTATGAACTTAAATTTAACAAGACAGGATCATCAAACTCTTCATTTTAGTTTGGAATCTCAAAAAAACTGATGTTTCTGCAAGATAATTGTCATTCAGCATTGTTGTATTAACTATGTTTTGCTGCCGTTTAGATATAGAAGTCATCTTTAGGCCAGAGTGTTAGTGCTATGCTCACCTTGGATCTGTTGACCCTAACCTTGGATAAGGCCCAACGATAAAGCCCGTATGTAAAGTCTAAAGCAAAACCAGTATGTGGTTTACATGGGCCTCAGAATTGAAAGCCCCAATCGTGTATGTGTGTATTGTTGTTATAGCCATATCTGTTCTACTTGGCTTGCATTCTACAAACTGTTGCATTTAACCTTGTTTCCAACTTGTTTGGAATAAATGAATTTTATAAAATTTATTTATAAATTTAAATTTTTATGTTCAGTATAAAAAAAACAAGACTTGAATATAATTAAATTAGATTCTACTAAACAGAGTGGAATTTCTAAATGAGATCTATAAATTTGCTCGTACCCTTAGCTTTCTAAAATTATTATATCAAATGTTTTTTAAGAAATAAAATTAAATAAATTTTAAATTTAGTTCAAATATAAAAAATTTATATATAAATAAATTTCACACTTTTTTTATTTTGTGTTTTATTTTTTAATTAATGGCTTGCAGTCTGTGCATCCACACAGTGTTACTTTATGACTGTGTTTGACAACAGTTTTTTAAATAACTTTTAACATTTTGAAATGTTTTTTAAAAAGTTATTCAATAACATAGCATTTAAACTAATTTTTATAGATTAATATAGTGTTTGGCGAAAAGTTAATTCATATAACGTTTAACTTTTAACGTTTTATGTAAGGATACTCGAACAGCTAATGTTATCAAAATAGATAATTTTGCCGAACGGATTTTACGTATGCATTTTATTAAAAAAACTAAAAAAAACTAAACCCAAAGGCCTAGTCCGCATTTGTTGAAAACAGTTACTGAATAGTAATTTATTTAGAATAAAGGCTCCAGGTGCTACTAGCAGCTCCAATGTAACCATAGCTGTAGCTGATGTGTTTTAATAAATAGAAAATGTACATGATAGTCTGACTGAATGTGTATTTATAGATGTCATATTTAAAAAATGGCTCTCTAATGCTTCCATTGACGGAGTTGAGCTCGACCATGGAATATATCATCGGTAACTAAAGCATACTTAGAGAGTTTGGTCCTGTTAAGATGATTTCAGTGATTAACGATCATTCAATGTGCATTATGATTATTATTATTTGTGAATGTATAATTGGCATTATATGAATGGTGAATGCCCAATGGAAATGTTGAAGTGCAAATCATTTGAATGTCTAGATTTAGTATTATATATTATTATTCACTCACTCTTGCTCCCTTTAAATTTTGCAAGAAATTGAATTGTTCTGTAATTTAATTGAAGCTCTATTGTTCCTTATTCTCAGAGTTTGTTGAAGAATTGTCTAGATATGTACAGTGGTTTTATTTAACTATGATTCTCTATTATTTATACTAGAAGTAAATATTCATAATTATTATAGGAATTTTATGAATATAATAATAATATTAATTACATGTGAATTTTATTTGAAAAATTGATGATAGTGGAATAGTTAATGGTGTAACATTTCGATTTTTAGGTACTCAGAGAATTAGGTGAAATAGTTTCATTGTAATTTTATTTATTTTAAATAAAAGGCAATAGGGATAAGAAATTAAAATTAAATTGTTTAATTTGTGGTTATTAACAATTATTGACATCCAATTATTAGAATATAATTACATATGCCTTTAGAAAATATTTCTCAAATATAAAATTCAATGGTTAGAAAAAAATTTATTATTGTATTTTAAATATAAAGAAGTGATATATTTATTATTTATTTATTAAAATAAGGACGGAAAAATAAGAATTAGTGATTTGTTTTAAAGATAGGACTATTATTTGTTTAAAATTATGAATATATAAAGATAATTGGTGTTTGTTTTTATATTTGGAATACATATGAGGAGAAGACAAAAGAGAAAATAATAATAATAATAATAAAGGAAGAAATCTCTCTCCCCCCTATTCTCACCGCTCGACAGCCTTCCTCCCCCTTCATCTTCACGTTTCCGGTCAACTGGCCATGGAATCCGGCGATCGAGCACCCAAACTTCAAGTGCTCGACGAGAGGATGAAGATGATGTCCCTGGTTCGTGCGATCGGAGCCAGAAACCCGCAAATCCTCCACTGAAGTTCCTGCACAGTTGCTGCGTCGACTTTCGTCAAATCACGCCGATCCCGGGGTGTTGAGGCAACGGAAGGAGGCCAGATCGATTCCTTGTAGCCAGGCGAACAATTTCCCAAAAGAATGGATGAAATAGTTGAGAACAGAGAGAGAGCCATGAACGGCGGCGACACTAGTGACTGACGAGCTTGGTCCGGTCATTTAGCGGACCGATCTTGCTAAACTAATGCCGGAAATCGAATTTACGATGAAAATCGAGTCGAGTGGTGGTATCCATGTTGAATTCTGGGCTGTGGAGATTTCCCGTCCATCGTGCATGGCAGCGTTGATGGTGGTCCGGTGACCGGCCAGCAGCGCTCCAGCGAAACACCCAAGAGGCAGAACTCCGTCTCTTCGCTGAATCCGAATCCGAATTGGATTGGTTATTTCCATATTCGATTATTTAATTTTGAAGTAAATGCAAATTATAAATTTATTAATTAGTGAATTAAATTTACTTTAAAATTAAGCAAATTATGAGAGAATAATTGTGAATTTTCAAAATTATTAATAAAACAAGTCAATTTATGAAAGATTATTGATTTCCTGTGAAAGAAGGCTTTTCCTATAATACAGGATTTGAAAATTCTATATAGATAGAAAAGATATTTTTGCATGCCATTTGAATATGGTAATTTACTAAATAAGTCATAAGATTATATATTTTTTTCTTTTTTTAAGCTTTTAGAAAATAATTTTTCTCCCTAAAATACAATGGATCATTTTAAGATTTTTTTTTTGCATAACACTAAACTAGTATGAGATATTTCTATTGATTTTAAATGAAATGAATGTTTTTTTTTAAGTCAAAGTGAAAATGGATGACTAAAACATATTTTAATATAAATTGTAGGGTATTTGAAATTATATTAAATATAATAAATAACATTTTAAGATAATTATTATTATAAAAATTTATAAACGGTCTTGATATATATTAAAAAACTTATAGTATGAATCATATATTTACAATTAATTCAGCAAATGAAACTAAGTTTTGAAAGTGTTATTTTTTAAGCTATTGATTATGTCTTTTATGAATTTTACAATAAGATTTGAAAAGCACAAATATTGAATATTGAAATTAAAAATTAAGATGGATGGTATAAATTCAACTATCAATCATTATATTTTAAATTAATATTGATGTATTCAATTAACACTATTATTATTTTGAAATCTAATAAATGATAATAAATAAATTCAAAAAAATTAAGTTTTGATTTGCAATCTAATAGATCACACGTACAATTAAAATTAAATAATTATAATTACATAAATTAATAAATAATTTCAATAAAAAAAGTTGAGTTATGAATATATTATAACCAATAACATTGAAGTGTGTAAAAATTAAATTATGAAATTATGATCAACAACACAACAAATTTAAAATACTATTTACATATATTTTTTTAATTTCATTTTAGAAGGTAAATATTAGCTCAATAATTTTTTAAATTAATATTTTAATTATTTATGAAAAGAATATTTGATATTTTTCCAACCGATAAACTTCTAATAACGGATGTCTTTCAAATTGGTAAAATAAATTTTTTATTATCATAATAAATAGAATTAAATAATATATGAATAAGGAATTACCGATTTTTTAGGTAGTAAGTTATTAAATATTTTTAAATTTAATGGCTCACATTAGATGATTTAAATTTAATGAATAAAAACTACTACTGTATCTGTATAGAATTTTTTATTTCTGTATAGTAGTTTTATCCATGAAATAAATTAAAAATAGTATAAATTTGAAGTTGCCTAAAAGATGGACCGTGTATTGTTGCTATAAATGTGAAATTTGGAAAGATAAGATAATAAATAAAATATTGTCAAAATTTTATTTTAAAAAAAAAAATTATTCAAGAATTAAATTTATTATATAAAATAACATAATTGTGCTGTTAAATAAAGAAATAAATTGATGGAGGAATAAATTAATTAGAAAATGCACGATTATATTGTATTAAATTGAGTTCAAATGAAATATTTGGAAATAGAATTTTTAAATGATTATTAGAGTATAAGCAAAATAAATGAATTTAAGGTTTTGTTTTCAAACTTTATTATATTAATTAGTTAGTTAGTAAAATAAATAAAAAAATTATTTTATAAATAAATTAAGTTAGTCAAATAAATTAGAAAGCTTAAATTATTAAATGGTATAAAGTGATCAAAGAATTTTGATAAATATTATTTTAAATGAAATCTAAGAGGCTAAATACTAAATAAATTTGAAAGGTAAAATAAATAAATATATGTGCATGTATGTATATGTCACGACCCAAAACCGTGGGCCGGACCGACACTAAGACCTAGATAAGCTTAAGGCACCCGAGACCCGTAGTAAGCCTAAACTATCACAACTCATCCCTATTATCATTTGACTATCGGAATAGTAAGCCCATATTATGACATTTTCATAAGACAATCAGAGTTAATAATTCTGACCCAGCATTAGTAATACATACTATTCGCAGC
>CANUEX010045595.1:0-13263 GCA_948099535.1 Jatropha multifida | reverse complement strand
TATTCAATAAATTTTCGGGCGAACCAAAATGATTTTCGATCCCCATAATATTACGTGGCGTAATATTATTGGCTAATAATTTACAATTTAAATTTAAATGGGAATGTTTCGAAATAAAAATTTCAGGGTATTATATATATATATATATATATATATACAACATAAAAGATATACCTTATACAAAATATATATAGTATATATAAGATATATAGTATATACACATGCAAAACCAATTAAATACAATGCATATACATTGCATCAATATTAATTTAAACGAAATCAATAATTTTGATTTGTCTCTTCAAAGCAAATAACGTTTATGATGGTAATAATTTTTTAGCGAACATTCGTCGATACATTTATATAAAAATAAAATTACGAAAGAGCCGACAAAAAAAAAACAAAAATAATTATTTACAGCAAAAATGACAGCTGGAACACATAATTAATAGATGAAATCAGCAAAACTTGTGAATCAAAAAACACATCCATAGAAGAGCAGAAAGAATAAGAAAATATAATGGCGGCCGAATAAATTTCAAATACTTAAAAAACCATTCTATTAACCGCATCATAAAAGGAGAGGAAATGAAAAAGAAAATACTAAAAAAAACTCTAATATTCTCTTTTGTAGTACCCTAATAAGAAAAAGGGGCACAATATACCTTGTAAATTACAATAGTTCAAACTGACATTTTTTAAAAAATAAATTTTAAAAATTAACATTTAGTATAATATTCTTTTTTTATATATATGGGTCTAATAATAAAATAATATTATGAATTATACAATGGAAGTAATCTTTTTTTTTTCTAATAATATTGACCAAAATGGTGATAGACTTTATTTTAAATAAGACTTAGTTAGAAAAAAATAATTAATACTCTATCCATTTTGTTAAATTTTATAGTTTTTTATTTTTTTTTCCATGGGACTCCTAAAGTTAAGCTTTTTTTCAATTGAATGAGCATTAATTAAACGGTGATTTAGACAATTATCCTATTTTTTTATAATTGAAAAGATTCAATCACTTTTTTAATTTTAGTAAAAAGTTACAAACTTTCAAATTAAATGAAACGGTCAATCTCACTTTAATTTTTGAAAAACATATCTAATGGAGAAAAAAAAAATAAAAACTATCATATTTAACGAAAGGGAGTATTTTATTCATTTACCTTAGTTTATTTTCTCAACTAAACTTCGTTGCAGTGTTTCCTTAGTTAATTATATTTATTTTTTAGGATTAATGTATTTAATTATCTTTTTAATTCTTATGTAAAATCACAAGTGGTTAAATTTAATGAAATGGACGGAGCACACGAAATATTTTATTAATATGTTTTTTTTTTAAAAAAAAGGACAAGTTTGGAAAAATCTAATCTAAAACAGGTAGCGTTGTATTGACGCAAGGAAGAAGGAAAGAATCTGATGGGCCCAATCCAAGTGTTAACGACATTTCCATTTAAAAAAATCTGTAACTTGACGCTATAAATTGAATCAACAACTTTTAAGTGTCAACGACCAACAAATATCTGCATTTCTACCACCAACTCTAGCTAACCGAGCCTAAGCTTACCACTGATTATGTGGCTCCCAGCTGGCTCTTCCTTTATTTAATTGAAACCAATAATTCATTGTTAATTCCTTTATTACACTAAAATATAATTTAATTAGTCGTGAATGGGAATAGACAGCCACAGATAATAGAATTCAGTAATTTAAAAAAATATAATTTAATGACAATAATTTTATTTTATTTTTTTTGAAATTTTCAAATGGAAGTGGATGCTAAATTTAGACCTCGTCATGTATCTGTCAGTTTAGCTCAGCGGAACATGAATTGCATTTGAAGAACTAAAATTAGAATATTCTGAAGTTTAGCAGCTTTGAAATTTTATCATATTTTAACTTTTTCGTTAAGTTTAGAAGATTCTCGGAGTGGCTTGCCAAGGTGGTGATTTGGCCGTCTACATCTACCGCCGCATGGATCATCCATAATGAGGTTTTAATCTTATCAAAATCGGATTTTATCACATTTGCTTGTTTATTCTACAATTTCACATATTCTACTACTACGCAGTACCAAGTCTTAATTCCAACGACATCAGTTGTGTGTCCTACATATCAGTATCAGCTTGATTTTAGAAGAAGAAGACGCTAAAAGAAGAAACTAAAAGGAATTTTAAAGGGCGTTTCCTAGTTCGGAGATATCATTAGTAATTTAGGATAACGGATAATGAGGTTAAAAAAGTCAAATTCACAATAGTAAATGGATGCAACCACTGATTGAAATGGAGATTTTTTGTATGGGATCAATGTGGAAGTGGTTGCATGGGAAGGTGGAAGAGATTGATACATTTTAGGCTGCAATTGTGACTATCTAATAATTATTTAATTTATCTAAATTTAAAGTGATAATGTCTCGGTGTGATAAAGCACATCTTTGTGAAGCAGGTTCAGTAGCATGGTGAATCTGGTGTACTTGAAATAAGTCAGTTTGGTAATAAAAGGATAGTCAACTTATGCGTTTTGTTCATGCAGCATTTCCTCCAATTAACAATCTCATATTGACTAAATATTAAATCCACAGAAGACATATATGGGTGATAAGCTAACTAGCTAATTGATAGCTAATGTAACTTTGATACTAGCCTTAATGAAAATACTGGTAGATTAGGAATAGGTTGGATTCTACAGAGTACTTGTAGAGCATGTTTTGGTGGTAGAGTGATGCATTTTGGGTAAATTACAAGTGCCTGCATGGTTGAAGCTATAAGAGTAAAAGAGGCTCTTACATGTTGTTTGGTTGGAGGTGATGGAGGGGTACACAAAGGGATGAGAGGTATCTAAAATACTTATCTTCATTTTGAGATAAGTTAAGAAAGAACGAGAGCACGTAAAAGGTAAGCATTTTCCTCCTTTACCTATCAAATCTCAAATTATGCTACACCATAAATTGAAGCATAAGCAAGAAAAGGAAGAGGTAACTACGGATTTTTATACTATTTTTAATTATTTACTCATCTTTTCGCCTGTTTTCCACTAATTCACCCATTTTCAAACATCAATATTTATTTTATTATAGCTCTCCCCACTCTCCCCCCTCTTTACCCTCCCTTACCCTTCCATTAATTACCATTCTTTCACCCCATTCAAACAGAGTGTTAGTCCACTAAAGAATCAATATAGAGTGTTGGGTATATCTATATATTTCATTTCTCTATTAATAAATGTCACACCAATTTTATTTTGCATTCTTATGTATATATAGGTCATTATATAAGAGGCTGGTTGAGTTGTTTTACTGGACAAACTCGCTGCTGCTCTTCTTTCTAAGCAAAAACTTTCCTTTTATGGCTATGGTAATAAAAAAATATATATTCTCATATAATCGTTTGGGTCACTTGGATTAGTATAATTGCTAATTAATCAGGTAAAAAAAATTAAATAGTTCACATGTGTATTGATAATTGCACCAATTAAACACTTTATTTAAAATTTAAATTTAAAATCTGTCTCACTAATTTTAGAATTTATCAATTTTCAAGGGGCTATAAAAGATATTTCCGTTGATAAAAATATGATTTTATGAAACTCATCTGGTAAACCGCACATAAAATTTATTATATTTTTTAAATAATAAAATACAGTTAGTTTTTTATTTAAAGTTGGTCACGGTAAAAGATATTTTATCTTTTTAAATTATTATTAGTTGAAATATATAAAAAAAAGTTTTTTTTGGTCATAATTGTTGTTATCATGATTTGACTCTTAAATTAAATTTGAAATAATAATGAAATGCAATTTAAAAAGTGATCGGCTGAATCAACTTTTATCCAAAAACAAATTCAATTGACACGTGAAGTACACTTTCGGTTTGGGTCTACCCCACCAGATGAGATATTATAAATTATATGCAAAAATTTCAAACTTCAGTCCAATAAGGTTCGTTGGTGAAACAGAGCCCACCAAAATTCATTTCGCAAATTTTGAATTGAGAAATATATGTACGTCAAAATTAATGAAATTAAATTAAAATTTCATTTCATCTATTTGTTTAATTTTATTTATTTGATATAAATATGAAATTTATAAATTTTAATATTTTAAGAACCTCTCATTTATTAAAATAAAATCTTTTATAAAATTTCACTTCTCACCGCAGACTTTTAAAATCAATAAAATGAGGATTGGTAGTGTGAGAAATTATCAATTTTATATATACATATATATTATTATATTTTTATTTTAATAAATGAGAGATTTAAATTAAATTTGTGAATATTGAAAACCTAAGTCCAATATTTTACGATAAACATGACTTCGGCAACATTAAACGGTTGTAATAGCTATAATAGCAATTGTTGGCAATTCTAATGGCTCGTTAGCTGTTAAATGTTTATGTAGTAATTTATAAAAATATTTGTATTAGATAAATATAAATATTTGATTATCTGTTAAAATTAAAATGACAAAAAATGAAGTTGAAATGTTGACTTAAAATTTTAAATTATAATCATAAAGTTGAAGTGGACTAATTAATAAAAGAGAAGATATATACAGTGAAAGTGCTTTTTTTTTCCTTTTAAATTATTATCATATTTTTTATTTTAATTTTTTTCTATAACAAAAGATTATTTCTTATAAAATTAAAATGAAAAGGCGAGAAAATTTTCTTTTCTAATTTTTATTTAATTTTAACAACACGGTCTTATCCTTATTTTAAGACAATAAAAATAAAACAATTAAATAATTAAAATAACATACATTCTTTTAAATTTAAAAAAAAGTAAAATCAAATGAACAATAAGAGTACCAAACTCAAGAAGTGTTATAACAAGTAGCATACTTAAATTTTAAACCTTAAAGCATAGGAAAAAACCAATGATAGCATCGAAAAAAATAAAATTTCAAACGCTAAATGTTAACATTTCATAAAACACTCTCTAATCTCTAAAAGTTGTTAGAAATATTAAATTACCTAACAATACAATTGATAGACATATCGTTTTGACTCTAATCAAAATACTAAAATCATTCTAAAACGTTGTTGCAGAACAGGCTCATGATCAAGAGATTTGTAAACACGTTTTTAACTTGGTTTATAAATCCAACTATATACCAAATTAATATGCTAAACGAGAGTATGTGTCTTTTCACTAAGAAAAAAATATAAAATAATAATACATTTTTTAAATGGCAATTAGTGATTGGCTTCAGGAAAGATAAATTTTATCCATAAATAAAAAATGGATAAGTGGATATTGTTGTTCTTCGCAACCAAGTGATTCTTAATCCTAACCGACGGCTTAGATAAACAGATCCTCTTTCTCCATCCTTGTTTTTTGTTATATGCAGGGGCTTTTTCTTGTTTAATTAGACATGCATAGGTCAACAACTACATCCATGGCTGTTTCTTGTTTAATCCTAACCGTCGATGTCTCGTTTATTCTTTATGGATGATACTATCATATTTGGACGGATAAGCTTATTAGAAGCTGGTTGTTTGATGAAAATTCTTGTTAATTATGAGGCAGCATCTGGTCAAAAGATTGATCTAAAGAAGTTGGAAATCTCACTTTGTGAGAATGCTCTTTTGGCTTCTCAAGAGGCAATTAAACCATAGTACATAGCTTGGTTTATCAGCTGTCATTGAGAGAAAGAAGAAGCTAACGGCTGACTTTGATGTATTTTTTTATATATGGTCATCGAGTTGGGAAGACGTTATTGCTTATCGGAAGAAATTATTAATTTTATTAATTATAGGATAAAAAAATTGAAGAATGTATTATTAATATTATTAAGGATATTAATTTTAATTCCATTTTAAATTAAAAAATAAAATTAGAAAGCAATAAAAAAATTAGAAGAAAATGATAAGATGTGAGCTTAACAAAAGTGCTGAAGTAGCATCATATTAACTGTTGAAATGATTAGGCATAATATTGTTAGTGAACTCAAAGAGAAATGGGCTAAATTTTATGACATAATTCCTATTATTTAATGACAGATAGGCTAATGTTGTAAATGCCCATTGAAGTTGAAGGTAAAATATTTTTGCACTAAAATGATTAAAACCCTATACATGCCATACTTCCATACGCTGAAACTGCACATCTGGTTGATACAATAAAAAGAACTGTTTGGACATTATTACCATTTTCATCTGCTTTCCTATCTCATCTAATACCTCTGTTCTCTCAATCGACATTGGCTTATTGCAAAACTACTTGCTATTGCTCTCCTCTTTCCTAAAAACCCAAAGCACACGAAATCTAATACTTCCTCCGTCTCGAAGAGATGATCCATTTTCCATTTTTATACAGGTTAAAAAAATAATAATTATTATGATTAAATAATAATTTTATTTATATAATTTTTTTATCTTAAACAATACATTAACAATTATTATATTAAAATGATAAAAAAGAATTAATGAGAAATATTAAAAATAAGATAAAATTTAATAAAAATATAATAGATAATATAGGAATTAACTATAATATAAAAAAAAAGGATTATATTTTGAAAAAAGAAAATAAACTATCTTTTCAGAAGGAAGGGGTCATAGTTAAGGGACCCTTTATTCAAAATTTTCCCAAATTAAATTAAATTTTGTAAACATATGCTTTGAATGTAAAAAAGGAAAAAATTGTAAAACGACAGGAAGAAGTAAGATGAACGAGATGATGGGAGAGAATTGTTTTCATATATAAAAAATTTTGCTCTAGATTAACAATTTGTGATCTGCATTATAATATATTCCCACTTTCCAATGTGACCAACCACTCATTGCTCCCAAAACTTAGAAATATAATTTATATATATTTTATCTGGTGGAATCAAGAAATGGAAGTAGTATTTTAAAATCTCAATTCTCTCTCTTCTCTTCTACTCCAAATTACAAAGACCATCCATTTCCATAGTTTTCTGCAACTAAATCATATATAAGTGTGTAATCTGAGCCCAAAAAAAGCTTAATTAAGACTTAATGCAAACATTTACAATCCTAAAGACTGAAGGTTGAAGGTAAAAGAATCATTCATGACAGCTTCCATACAAAAACCACAAATCTTACCAAAACCACTAATTAAAGAAAACAGTATTTAACTATTTGAAACGTCTTTCTCTTTCTCATCATCTTTCACCGCAGTCTTTGGAGTCACCTCCGCCGCCTCTGCTGTAGAAGGCAGTGGGTCAGTATAAGTCTGCTGCGAGCGGGGTTGTGTCGCCGGTGCTGCAATATTCTTGTTTCCACCATTGTCGGAGAGAGGTGCAGAGAGATCTTCGTTGGAGAAAGACATCATTACAGTCTGTGAAGGCCGTCGCTGGTGGCGGCTCCGTCTAGTCTCAGACATATTTTGGTTTCTTGGATAAGAGAAGATCAAGAAAGTGAGAACAAGAAAAGTGTAAGAAGAAAAAAGAGAAGGTAGGGTTTTTAAAAGCTGTAGTAAATGGTTTTATATATATATATAATTATAAGGTAAGGTGTTAGGTGAGTAATTATCCATATCCTAGATTTATGGGCGTTACATGAATCTGCCCAAATTTACTATTATGTACTTTCCTTTCTTGATAAATGTAAAAACTTTTATTAACTTATTATGGTCCCAATCTAATCATGTCCATAGGTTCAATTGATGAATGAATCACCCACCAACGATATATATATTTTTTTATTAATTTTATAGAGGAAATTCCATCTGATTTAAAAAAAAAAAAGAGTTAAGTTCACGTTGAAAGTTAGGTGAGAGAGGATGATGGCAACATGTGGAAATTCGTAATTTAGTTAAAATATTAATAATAAATATTGGTTTGAATTTAAATTACATAAATCACCGTTGAAATGAAAATATTTGTAAGATAAAACAAAAATATAAAAATAAAAATATAAAAGTAACGCAAAGTATTATTTCGAAGTGTGCATATACGTAGCAAAGAATGTTTAAATTTTCTTTTCTTTTTTGCATTAAGGTAGCTATATTCCTATGCAATAAAATAGCTTTACAATATAATTAATATTTCTTAAAATAAAATTTTTTTTATATACCAATTAAAAAACTATTTATTAAAGATAGTTAATTTCTTATGGAATAACTTTTGCTAATTATAATATATATTTTTCATTTGATTCGTAACTAATCAAATTAAAAATAGTTATCTTTATTATGCTATAGTAAATTTAAAAAGTAAAGAAAAATTTAATAACATGTTTAAACTTTAAAATTATGGAAAGATAGCTATGTTTACAAGCGACTTACAATTATGGAATTGCTCAACTATCACAAATGCATTACGAAGGAGTCCACGTCTTGCATTCCTCTTTATTAGGAGTTAATGAGAATCGGGAAATTTATAAATCAAGCATAAGCAAATTACTAAAAATGCAATAATAAAAATCAAACGCATCAGTCTTTGCAAACTCTTTGGAGATAACCATTGGTACCCGAAAAGAAGACAGCAACATTGAAGGTAGTAATCATCTCCTTATCAACTGTCCTTTTATGCAATAGACATAGAAACGATTAAATTAAAAAATCAAATACTGTAAATGTAAAATGATAAATGATATGATATATTTATAAAGATTCCGATCAACTATTTCAAAATATAATAAAAAAAATTAGCAATTTGGTATACGTAGACACAATAAACATTTGGTATAAAGTTCTTTTCTTAATAATTAATAAATATTAGACCACTCATCTTCTAATAACATAAAACAATAATAAAAATAAATAAATAATGATTATTATTGCACTCATTAAAAAAATTAATTTGACCATTTTTCAAAACTTCTCATTTACCATAATAAACTTCTCATTAAAAAACGGTTTCATGCATCATTTTACATTTCAATCCACCAAAATTAAATATTAAAAAAAATACACTAGATGAGAATAATATTTATAAATTAACTAAAAGAAATGAATAAAATGACGGACCATGCAATGAAGATCTTGCTTTTCGGGCAATTATGAATGGTGACAAAGTCGAAGTCGAAAATAGCATAAATCATCGTTCAGCGATGATGCAGCAAGCTCATCGTAGCCTTCCCCAAGGCCATCGACCTTATTGATAGTGACCAATCTTGATTTCTCATCGATCTTGAAAACAATCAATTTCTGGACCTTTTTACACTTCATCTCCATGAATGAGTTCTTGCATTCATTAGTTACCCGTATTTCAGTTGTTGCTTACCGTTTTGTTGATGGAGAAGAGAGCGATGGAGAGGAGAAGGAAATTAGAAATTAGGGACTTTATCTAACTAAAACTGTGAGCATTGGCCAATTTGGAGCCTTGGGTTAAACTTTTAAGTTCCTTTTTATATATTTATATAGATAGATGTTTAGGTGGTGAATTTACATATTCGATTTTTTCATAATTCACTTTAGAAATTCATGAGTTATAATTGAAGAAACCTATTTTTTCTCATAAATATTTGTGTGTGACCAATTAATTGAACCAACTAATTACTCAATTGTATAAATACTTTGCCAAATATACAAATTATGATACTCTAAATTTTTTTTTCCCTTAGGCAAGAATTTAGGAAAGGAATTAAAAAGAATGAGATTCAATATACGAATGCAAAAGAGGAAAAAGGAGGAAAAAAAAAGAAGAGAAGAAACATAATAATACGTATTGCCTTGACGACATGGCCAAGCAGTAAAGTAGATAAACTTGTAAAATGGCCGAAAACATAAATTGGTCCTTGTACTCAGTAAAAAAGTCTATTGGCTATCTCAACTTTCAAAATGATCTTTTGACCCTCCTAAATTCGTTTTTTTGTAATTTATGCAGGTATGATCATATAAGAAATTGAGACGTGATATACATTCACCAAATTAGCGAGTTAGGTTTGTTAGGCCACATCACGCAACCAAATGCATAAGTTGCCTTCGTACTTGCAAAAAAAAAAAATTTTTTTTTATCGCCTTAATTTTCAAAATGAACTTTTAGCCTCTTAAACTTCTTTTCTTTCATTTGTACATGTGGCAAGCAATGATTTTTTTCCATATAATTATCTTATGTGGTAGATTTTATATGCAATATCATCTGTGAAATAATGATCGAATACATTCATTGCCTTTTGTATTGATATAAAAAAGTCTTTTGGCTACTTTAATTTTCAAAATGACCTTTTAGCTCCTTAGACTCGTTTTCTTTTGTAATATATGCAGTAACCAAGCAATAGTCTTTTTTCATGTCGGCGCGTGTGTTTACACTCAAGCAAATTACAAAAAAAAAGAGTCTAAGGGGTCAAAAAGTTATTTTAAAAGTTAAAATGGCCAAAAGACTTTTTTTGCATAAGTACAAAGGACAATTAATGTGTTCAACCCTTACAAAATTGTACCTGTAATTTTCTTCTGATATGGCTAATTCAATTATTTCAAAAGTATTAGACATATTTTTTGTTTGAGAAATTTTTCCCTCCATTTACTTCGTCTTAAGGGTAATTATGACAAATTTATTCACATTTCATGATCCGATTAAATTTTTTCTCTATCACTCATTGACATCTCCCTGTAGTTCTCCGGTTGATGTTTACTATGTAAACATGAGAAAAGTTATCTTAGTCCCTGAGTTTTCACTAAATTAATAATTTTGTCCCTACATTTGGTAAAATTGTTATGACATCTTGAGATTTGCTTTCGTCTAGCTATAGGGTTCTACCATCCAAAAGTGTTGATTTTCCTCTTAATTTTACATAGAAAGACAAAAATATAGATACTATGGGCCCACAGAATATCTGAGACCAATATTTAAAATAATAAACTGAATGAATAGATATAACTAAATTCACTTTAAATTTTATTACTTTAATTTTCATGGTATTCTAAATTTTTATTGTGGCGTATTAAATGCTTTAATTTATAAAATTCTAACAATTTAAAGGTTCAACTTATAGAATTATTTCATTGAGCGCTTCAACTTGTAAGATTAAATCATTAAACGCCTATTAAATAATTAGAAAATGTGAAAATTCTCATTCAAAAAATATGTTGATTACCATTGTTGTGAAACTCACACCGGTCAGCCGGTCTGACTAGTTTAGCCGGCAACCGGACTATAGTCCTGTCCGGGTCAGATAGGCGAAACAGGAGACAAAAAAGCAGCTAAACAAATCAAACCACTAGCAAATCAGTTTGAATAATTACTATGGAAATCAAACAAATAAAACAAAAAAAGAAAAAAACGAAAGTTGGAGCGTGCAGATTGTTCCGGAAGCCAATGGTGGCCGGACCACCTTCGCTTGGAGTGGATTGTCGAGTTGTTAAGTCTGATGCGGCGGTGAGGCTCACTTCTCTGTGGTCGGACTTCAATGGAAGATTTAAAGTTTATCTCTCTGGGGAATTTTGTTTCTATAAAATTTAAAGCTAAGCCTTGGTTTTGCCTTCCATCCCGTGTTTCAATGCTTGAGAATACCATTTTAATAGGCACGTGATTTCTACGATTTCACCAATACCATGTTATTATTTTAATACATTGTTGATTTACGTTTTAGTTGGCAATAATAATATATGGTAAAGTAATAAATAAATAATATACTAATAATGGTAAACTAGCAAAATAATGATAAAATAATAATGCTAATAATAATATTATTCAAATAATGATAGTATAATTGTAAAATAATAATAATAATAATAATAATAATAATAATATTTTATTATTATATTTTTCAAAATACAACAAAATTTTGTTAATAATTAATTAAAGTTTTTATTAAATTAGGTTTTATATTTATATAAGTTAGGCTTATGTAAGTGAAAGGATAAAATATATACTTTCCGTAAAATTATTTTATATTTATAAAAAATATTTAAATATTGGATATAAAAATTTGATTGAACTGTATTGAACGCAGTCCAATTCTCCCATTCAGTGAATCCTAGCCTTCACCGGTCAATGACCATTCGGTTCTCAAAATGTTGTTGGTTACACATCAAATCAATATTTTGCATATTCAAAACTATTGATACTATTATCGAAAGGTATACTAGTTATCAAAATTTACATGTTTAAGTATACAATAGGTTATTCACAAAGTTCGGGGTGCCATAAAGTAAAAATTGTAAACTTCAGAGGTGAATTTATATTCTTGGCAACAAAAAAATTATACACAAAGAGGAAACTTGACATACCCTTTCATCTCTATGTCTCTCTTTCTCTTTATCCTCCTCCTCCTCCTCACCTCCTTGAGGGCGACGTGACTTTCGCACAATGTCTCATGGTTTTCTCAAGAGTTACTTGAATAAATCAAATTAATGGGCTTGAATAATGTTATTCAATAAAATTTATTTTGGTCAATCTCATTTTAATCCTTATAAAGGGTTTTCTTACTTTGGTAATGTTTTGAAAATTGTTTGGAATCGTCATCCTATTTTACTAAATAAGGGAAAAATATCTCAGATTAATTAATTTTTTAGAACTAATTAATCCGGTTTTAACTAGAGTGGATTAGGGAGTTGGGTACGGAGATGAGAAGGTGTTAGGCACCCATTCCGTCCAGTCTAAAACTGACTTCCTAGTTATTCGAATATTTGTCATGTATTTATTACAATATTAATTTAAATTGAGATGTAAAATATTTTTTATGTAATTTTTGAAAATGTGTCAATCAAGCAAATTATCACATTCTGAATCATTCATTATGCATGAAAATTAAACATCCACGAAAAAAGGGGGAAGGAGAAAAGAATCACAAATCATCTCCTAAAATACGATCTACCCATTACATCCCAACTCGATCGATCGGTTGGCTCACCTAACAGATGATGAGATTCTTGATCGATTTGATCAAATTTTGAAAACTCTTTCTCACTATTCAAAACAGTAAAACTTTCGATCAAGATGTTCTCGTGTCACGACCCAAAACCGTGGGCCGGACCGGCACTAGGACCTAGGTAAGCTTAAGGCACCGAGACCCGTAGTAAGCCTAAACTATCAAAATCCATCCCTATTATCATTTGATTATCGGAATAGTAAGCCCATATTATGACATTTTCATAAGACAATCAAAGTCAATGATTCTGACCCAGCATTAGTAATACATACTATTCGCAGCTCGGGCCCATATTCATATAATAAAAATATTTTCTCATACAAATATTTATTTGTCATAATATGTTCAAACTGTTCCTATCGTACAGTCTTCCAAATAGTCATTTACACTCCACAATTCATTTATAATCACATGATAATTCTATTACAAACCAATATTTATTCAAACATCCTAACTGTGGAGTAAAATAAAAT
>CANUEX010045580.1:0-18409 GCA_948099535.1 Jatropha multifida | reverse complement strand
TTATTCAATAAATTTTCGGGCGAACCAAAATGATTTTCGATCCCCATAATATTACGTGGCGTAATATTATTGGCTAATAATTTACAATTTAAATTTAAATGGGAATGTTTCGAAATAAAAATTTCAGGGTATTATAGATATATTATGTGTAAATTATTAGACAACCTTAAATAATTGAGGATTAAATTTTAGATGGTAATAAATAAATTATTACAAAAGTTAATGGTTTTTAGTACAAAAATTAAATGGTTATTATTAAAGCATTTTGGGTGTTTATTTGAGTATTTGGTGGATAAGTGTTGTTATACAAAATATTAAGTTTAAGGTAATTTTTTGTTGAAAATGATTTTTTGGTGAAATTTCTAATAGTTCATATTTAAAATTTTAATTAGTTAGAATTTTATTAATGGACAATTAATGGATTTAAATATACATATATTAGTATATTCTGCAGAAATAAAATTAATGGTTTAAATGTTAGGATTATTGTTAAATAAGATTATTAAATATCATTTAATTTTATAAAGATTAGAATTAATGAGTTTGGGTTAATTATGATAATTTTGGAGTTGAATTGATTATTGAGGTTTGATTAAATTGAAAATAAGTTAAATTGAATATTTTGGTGGAATTAAATTAAATTGAGGTTATTATATAAATTCAAGGAATTTGATGTTAATTATTATAAGGATGAATGTTTGATGGAATTGATTAAATATATATTGTGAAATATATGATAGAATTATCGGTGGATTTTGATTTAAATAAATTGGATAATGTATAAGAATAAATTATATTATTAAGAAAATTATTATTGTTGGTGTTAATTTATAATTAGAAAATATGAGTATATTTTTAAGAATATTAAAATTAAGGAATTACATTATTAAATATAAGAATATATTTTCATGGTTATTAAGAATCGAATAAGGTAAAATAAATTAAATGATATTTGGAGACTGGAAATGAATTAAGCAAAAAGAACTATTCATAGTAAGTAGCAACTGTTCTAATATTAAGGTTATATTATGTGAATTATATTATTAATATAGGATATGTTGAATTATAAAAGTGTTAAATTGAGGTTTAAATAGAATGTTATGATTTATTATAAGTTAAATACTGAAAGTTGAATATAATTATTATTTTGATAGTTGAATATTTAAAATAATTAATTGCCAATAAACAGATTATATATTAAATATACTTAGTTGTTATATTTTAGGAAACTGAATTATACTCAAATATATAAGGGAAATTATATTTTCAAGGCAAATGTTGTTATACTTAAAATAAAAATTGAAATTTAAACTGATATATAAAACTAAGTAAATAAATTTATTAAATTAATTCTTTAAATTCTTAATTAAGGAAAATCATTTTTCTGATATTATTTTTTCTTATTATATATGTCTTCTAGATCGATCGAGTTTCTTTACTGCTCTTTCAAGTCAGAACCTAAAGTAGAATGAAATATTTTACTATCACTGTGAGTAATAATAAATGTGCACACCATCATCTGTATACACGCATTTCATACACATATCATACTTTCTATATTTTTTTAATATAATCAACATTCATTTCTAAATATTTCTTGTACTTTATTTGATTTTACAGTCAGGACAATGAATTCATATTTGGCTATGTAAAAATAATAGTGTGCTGATAAATAATCTGTGTGATATTTTTTGAAATTTTAGAGAAATTATAACAAAAATAGTTTGACCATATTATGACTGATGAATTTTATATAAAATGTATTTTTATGAGTATAGGCCCAAGCTATGAATTAAATGCGATATTGAAGATAAGTCATGTTGTTACCGAATTATTATTGAATAATGTCATAATATAAGCTTACTGTTTTCAGAGTCAAATGATAATAGAGATAGATTTTTCATAATTTAGACTTATTATGTGCTTTGGGATTCTAAACTTACTCAAGTGTTAATGCCGGTCCGGCTCATAGTTTTGGAGATGTGACATATACTTAATATTATTAATAGATTATATTTTTCAAAAAAAAAAATGTACAACCATTTAATTAAACTAGTGTTACCATCCGCGCAATGCGCGCCGCAACATTAAAAGATGAAATAACATCTTATAACACCATTCAAAAATAATAAAATTATCGTCAAATGTATTATAAATATTCAAATCCGTTTGAATACTTGAATTCGTTTAAATACCCGATTAAAAATTTAGGTATCTAAACCCATATAAAAATTCACCTTTAATAATCAAATTCATCCCGAATCCGATTATAATTACCTGTTTAAATACTCAAATCCGTTTACGTTAAAAATATATTTTTTTATTTTTTAAAAATAAAAAATAAATAAAAACTATAAAATTATTATTTTGATTTAATAAAAAAATATAATATAAATATTAAATAATTGTAGCATTAATATAATTAAAAAGGAGTGTGTGTACATATATATATATAATTTTCTTTATAAACATAATTATTTTAAATATTTTTAGAATATTAAATAAACAGATAATAGGTAGCGAGTACCAAGTCCTTAAACCTAATCCAAATCCAATATAGATAGTAAAATACTATCCGAATCCGTCCCAAACTCGTTTATTCACTATTCAAATTTGTCATAAACATATCGAATCTTATCGAGTATCTACCTGATCAGGTAAAATTGTCATCCCTAATTGAAATATGTTTTCTTAAGTATCCTATGAAGCCTTTCACTAATAATAACAAAAGTCATGTATGATATGATCTATATAAAAAAATTGACACACACACTATATAGTTTTCAATAGTAATAATAATTTTTAAAATTTAACTAATTATATTGAAATAAGAAATTAGGTATTTTTTATTTTATGTTTATGATTTATTATAAATGATTATTTATTTATTTGAAATATTAATGTATAACTTATTTAATATAGTGTGTCCTAAGCATGTGTATATCCTTCATATTAAAAATTAACATATTTTTTACATTCTCGTATTTAGTGTCCCATGTTCATGCAACTCGACTCTCAGATATATAAGATTACTCCATAAATTAAGCCAATCAATTAATGTATTTTTTATTACCAATAAAAAATATTTATTTTTTAAATTTTTTTATGTCATTGAAATAAGAAATTAAGTTTTTTTTATTTTATGTTTCTAATTTATTATAAGTAATTATTTATTTATTTGAAATATTAATATATTACTTATCCTGCGTAGTGTGTCTTAAACATATAGATGTCATATTTTTTAAAAAATTATTGAATCTCGTGTCCTGTATCCGTGCAGTCTAACTCTTGGCATATGTGACTACTTCATACACCAAGCTAATTAACCAAGTTCTTTCTTTAATTACTAATTAAAAATAAAATATTTTTTAATTTATTTTTACATTATTGAAATTAGAAATTAAGTTTTTTTATTTTATATTTATAATTTATTACAAATAATTATTTATTTATTTAAAATATTAATGTATTACTTATTTTATATATTGTGTGCTAATGATGCAAATGCCTTAGCTGTTTAAAAATTATCATATTATGCATTCTTATATCTTGTGTTTCGTGTCCATGCAAACTAGCTTCTAGTATATGTGACTACTTCATATACCAAGTCAATTTAAAATACCCAAAAAATTTAATTTCAGAAAATTTCCATTTAAATTTTAATTCTAAAATTTTGGCCAATAAATTTAAGCCACGTGAAAATTAATCAGACCCATAAAAACCCATTTGATATTGCCAAAAATCGATCGAGAACCAAATAAATTTGTTGAACCTGATCAAACCGGTTTGTGTTGAACCAGCATGTTCCAGTAAAATCTGGAAATTTCTTTTTCTTTTTTCATTTTTCTTTTCTTTTCCTTTTTCTGCCTTTTTCTTCTTCTCTTCTTCTTCTTCTCCGCGACCTACTCCCTCTCTCCTCCTTCTCTCTCTTTCTCACCGCCTTTCTCTCTCTCTCTCTCTCTCTCTCTGCGCCAAGACCAGCCTCCACCGCCACCTACGCCGGCCACCGGTCCAGCAGCAGCAGCGCCGGCCTCAGCCTCCTCCGCGTTCGACAGCAGCGTCTCCAGCAGACACGCAGCCGCTGCAGGAAGCCCAGCCAGCCGCCGCGCAGCCTCTCTTCCTCCCTCCTGCGTGTCGCGCTGCCACAAGCCAGCAGCAGCTTCACCGCTGCTTCTCTCTTCAGCGCCGCCACCTGTCTCCGCCACCAACAGCTGGTTCCCCATCCAGCAGCCCTTGTTTTGATGGTCTCCAATATTTGGAATTTTTGGGACTATATTGAGTGATAAAGGGTATAAAAATATCCTACAAATTTTTAATTAGTTTCTTGAATTTTAATTTTGTGAAGAAATTTATTGATTATTGGGATTGAATTATTGATTTAATGTTATATTGGATTTAGTTGTTGATGAGTTGAAAATAAAATTTATAGTAGAATATTTTTATAATTAAATTTAGAAAATCGAATTAGTTGAGTTGTTTGATATTGATAATTTATTTTATAAAGGTAGTAAATATTTGATTAGGTGGAAAGAATTTAATTAATAATTAATTTAATTTAAGGATTTAGCGTTGAATATTAGAACGTAAATGTAAAAAGTATTTTTGAAAATTGATTAATAAAATATCGTGGATTCAATGATGGAATTATTGATATATTGATTTGAATTAAGATATTTAAGTTGCACAGAATAAAAAGAAAATTATGTTACTAAATAATTATTTTTAGTTATTTGATAAATATGAATATGTTATTAGGTTGTTAGAATTAACGCACTAAGTGAATCAGTGTAAAAACGAATTTTGTAGTTATTAAAGACTGATTAAAGTGAATGAGTTAAATTGTTATTAATTGTTTGGAGACCGTAACTAAATTAAGTAACTAAATTAAGTAAGAAGAAAGTTGTCGCAGATAGGGTTATGTTTATGTGAAATAAAAATATTATTGATTATATTATATTGATGATGAATTTAGAATATTTTAAAGGTTATGACGAGAAATCCGATTAGTTAAGGTTAGCAACTAAATAATATAGAGTTTAAATTAGTTTTAACATAGAGATATGGTGTAATTTGTTATACTGATTTTCTATTTATAATTTCGCGTTGAGTAGAGTAGTGGATTGATGAATTTTTTCTATATTTTTTTTAAATTTATAGATCGTGTGAGCTCGTCTACTACTCCTCTACACCAGAATCAGAATTAGAATCTGAGTATCGAAATATCACTATGAGTAATAATAAATGGTACATAACATGCATTTCATTACATCTCGATTTTACATTACCAAAATCTTATTACACAATATCATTAAATATTTTTATATCAAAATATATTATATCATTATTAAATAATTATATCATCATATTTTATAATATGCCTATTAATTTTATGTTTATAATTTATTACAAATAATTATTTAATTATTTAAAATATTAATGATATTGTGTGTTCTAAGAATATGGTGTAGTACTTTTTTAAAAATTATCGTAACTTGTACGTTTTTATATCTCGTGTCCTATGTTCGTGCAACCTAACTCATGACATATGAGACTACTCTTTATATCAAGCTAATCAACCAAGATTCTTTTAGTTACTAATTAAAAATGAAGTGTATTTTTTTAATTTGTTTTTACCATTGAAATAAGAAATTAAGTTTTATTTTATTTTATGTGTATGATTTATTATAAATGACTGTATATTTACTTGAAATATTAATGTATTATTTATTTAGTGTAACGATGTGAATGTCTTATTTTTTAAGAATCATTTATGTAAGCGTGTAGATTACTTATTAATTATTTTATAATAATAAATAAATTTATATTAATATATAAATAAATTAGTGTTGGAGATAATCTTTTTTATAAATATTATTTTAATAAAAATATTATGCAAAATAACTTATTTTTTTATAATTGCGTCTTATTTTTTTATAACTGTCCTAAATAATTATCGTCTTGCTCACACTTGAATTTTTTAGAAGCTTACACTCGGCATCTTCACAATGTAAATTGTTTTATTTTAAATATATATAGATATAGATTAAATAAGTTATTGAATTGTATTTATATTGTTCGTTTAATTTTCTCATCGTTTTTGTATTCAAATATTTGATACATATTTTTGAAAGGAAAAAAAAAAAGAAAAAACTACAAAGATTATCCAGAATTGCAGTATTTATCGAAGATGAAGCGGGGGGATCAAAGGGTAATTTTGTCCACATGAGAATCTTAATACAAAGTTTACTTTTCCCCACTTATTTCAATCAAAGAATCTAACGGCTGGGCATTGAAGATGGAATAGGAAGCACAATAGACGAATAATACCTTCAACTGAGCTCAATTATCCTCCACGCTTGATCGATCGATCGATCTTTGTCTCTTCGACCAAATTCCCGTATGGTCTCCTTAAAGAATTCCGGCGAAGGAGAGAAAAACCTTAGTCCAAGGGTTTCTGTGCATCCATTTCTTTTTTAGGAACCCTAGAAATCTCCTTTGCCAATATATAACTAAAGATTCTCTCTTTTCTGTGATTATTGCACTGAGGATTCTCGTGAGTTGGCAGACTCGAAGAAAGCAACACACAGAAAGTTCAGTTTGTAGTTATAACATAGACGGTTAGTTCTTTTCTTTCTAATTTATTTACAGCAATTTATTTCAATATACCCATTAGGTTCAAAGATAGTAGATTTTACATTTATACTGTTTACACGCACAATTGGCATTGTAATAGAGATTTGGAGTTGAACAATTCATTGGCTAGGGTAGAGTAGGATGGAAAACGAGGTCCTTGAATTTGATATAGGCTTAGGAGGTGCAGATGATGATGGGTTGGACATTGACCACGCAGTTGATGATGAAGACATGCCTGATACTCCTATTGCTACTGCTCATCTTACTGGTGCTGGTAGTGGTGAAATTTACCTTCCTGAGGGTGACCTGTTGGATCTTGAGCCTTATGAGGGCATGGAGTTTGAGTCTGAAGAGGCTGCAAAGGCCTTCTACAATTCGTATGCTAGGCGTGTGGGTTTTAGTACCCGTGTCAGCTCATCCCGTCGTTCCAGGCGCGATGGAGCTATTATACAGAGACAGTTTGTGTGTGCCAAAGAAGGGTTTAGGAATTTGAATGAGAAGCGCACTAAAGATAGGGAGATCAAGCGCCCCCGTACCATTACTAGGGTTGGATGTAAAGCATCCTTGTCTGTAAAAATGCAGGATTCTGGAAAATGGGTTGTCTCCGGGTTTGTTAGAGAACACAATCATGAATTGGTTCCGCCTGATCAAGTCCATTGTCTCCGTTCTCATAGGCAAATATCTGGTCCTGCTAAAACCTTGATTGACACGTTGCAGGCAGCCGGTATGGGCCCTCGTAGGATTATGTCTGCCTTGATAAAGGAGTATGGTGGTATTAGCAAAGTTGGTTTTACAGAGGTTGATTGTAGGAATTACATGAGGAACAATCGCCAAAGGAGCTTAGAAGGAGACATCCAACTTCTTTTGGATTATTTAAGGCAAATGCATGATGAGAATCCCAATTTCTTTTATGCTGTGCAGGGGGATGAGGAGCAGTACACAGGCAATGTGTTCTGGGCTGATCCAAAGGCCAGGACAAACTATACTTATTTTGGTGACACTGTTACATTCGACACAACCTACAGGTCTAATAGGTATCGCTTGCCATTTGCACCATTCACGGGGGTAAACCATCATGGACACCCTGTTTTGTTTGGTTGTGCTTTCCTAATAAATGAAACTGAAGCCTCATTTGTCTGGCTGTTCAATACATGGCTCACTGCAATGTCTGGTCGTCATCCAGTGTCAATCACCACCGATCATGATGCTGTGATAAGATCAGCCATCATGCAGGTTTTCCCAGAAACGCGCCATCGCTTTTGCAAATGGCATATCTTTAAGAAATGCCAAGAGAAGTTGTCCCATGTGTTTCTGAAACACCCAAATTTTGAGGCAGAGTTCCATAAATGTGTTAACTTGACTGAGTCAATAGAAGAATTTGAGTCTTGCTGGTTGTCACTTGTTGACAGATATGACCTCCGGGATCATGAGTGGCTTCAAACAATATATTCTGCTCGCAGGCAGTGGGTCCCAGTATATTTGCGGGATACTTTTTTTGCCGAGATGTCCATAACCCAGCGAAGTGATAGCATGAACTCCTACTTTGATGGTTATGTCAATGCTTCAACCAATCTGAACCAGTTTTTTAAACTGTATGAAAAAGCTCTTGAGAGTCGGAATGAGAAAGAAGTGAAAGCAGATTATGATACAATGAACACTTCACCAGCTTTAAAGACACCATCTCCGATGGAAAAGCAAGCATCTGAGCTTTACACGAGAAAATTATTTATGAGATTTCAAGAGGAGCTAGTTGGTACGCTAACTTTTATGGCATCCAAGGCAGAAGATGACGGGGAAAGTATTACATACCAAGTAGCAAAGTATGGGGAAGATCATAAAGCGTACTATGTTAAATTCAATGTTTTGGAGATGAAGGCAACTTGTAGTTGCCAAATGTTTGAGTTCTCGGGTCTTCTTTGCAGACATGTTTTGGCAGTCTTTAGAGTGACCAATGTGCTTACTCTCCCCTCTCATTATATTCTAAAACGATGGACAAGGAATGCCAAGAGCAGTGTTATATTAGAAGAACGTGCTACTGATGTATATACTAGTTATCTAGAATCTCACACTGTTCGATATAATACCCTACGTCATGAGGCATTCAAATTTATAGATGAAGGTTGTAAGTCCCTGGACACTTACAATGTTGCAGCGAGTGCTTTGCAAGAGGCTGCAAGAAGAGTTGCACTTGCAACAAAGAATGAGGGAAGAGGCACCTTGGTGAATGGTCTTGGTAGGGGAGAGTTGGCAAGTAATGGGAATGCTAATAAGACAAATTTTACCAGTGGGAATCATCAGGGCAGCTCCACCCAACATTTGTCTCAGGTCAGAATCTTGTTTCTTCTTATTCCATGTCAATCACTTTCTTAGAATTACAGGATGAGCATCATGTTCATTTGTTGATGCCCTTTGCTTGGTTTCTTCAAAACTGCAAGTTTACAAATACTTTTTCTATTTTTATATATTATTTGTTATTTTATATATTATTTGTTATTTTATATGGTTCCTTTGCCTTCCTGAATACCGTAAATTTTGCTGATTTTGATGTGAAATTCCTATTATTCAAGCTTGTATTTGTGCGAATTTGAAGAGTAGTTGATTTTGACATAAAAATACTGTTCAGTTCCAAATTATGGTTTTTTTCCCTATTTTTTTGGGTTCACACTCCCGAAATAATCAGAAACCAATTTTTATGGTTTTTTTCCCTATTTTTTTGTCTTCTTAGATCTTATCTTAAGACTGGAAATAACAGTGGGGAGTAATAATGAAAAAGGACTTAGTTTGTAATATGTCTTTGAAGCTGTGGCCGTAAACCAAATGTAATGGAGGACATGGTCCTATATAGCCTCTTGAACTGATATGGGATTATGGTTTTGGTTGAGTTGACTAAATTTTATGCTGGGATTTTACTTATGGAATGATGTTGTTATTAAGATACACCAGTATTCTTCAGTTTTTCAGAGTTAAAATGAATTCCATTAGTTAGTAGGTTTTTTATGTTGTTTGTTATGCTATTTCAATTCATAGGTTTTTTAAGTTCTGAAATGAAAGCTGTTGCACTTAAACATGTAAAGATTCAAAACAGAGGATTTATTGAGACTAGCATGATACCAGATATTCAGATGCCATGTGAATTTTTGCTCTTGGTTTTTAAAGCAGAAGCTTTTTGTGTTTGTATATTGTTCCTCATGTCTGGTCTAACAACGTGGCATATTTTTATCATGAGCTTCTGAAGCAAATTCGAATGGTAACTTTGCAGGATGACATGGACAAGAAGATCCAAGAACTCGCCAATGAGCTGGATTATGCAAATCGGAAGTGTGAAGTTTATCGGGCTAACCTGCTTTCGGTTCTAAAAGACATTGAGGATCATAAGCTACAGTTGTCAATTAAGGTGCAAAACATAAAGATTAGCATGAAAGACAGTATCTAAAGGTGCAATGCAATTTTACCTACCTTGATTCCCCCTAAATTTTGGGGCGCATGTGCTCACAGATCTCTAAACCGCCTTTGACCTTTAGGATAGCATAGATTTTGTGAAATCCTAGTTCATTTTCTCCTTGTACAGTGTACATTTCATCTTTAAATGCATATTTTGAAAAATGGATGACCTTCTGTCTAAACGGCATCTGTAAATATTTTCTTCAGACAATTTCTTAGGCCATCGTGAAACTACTTGTCGATTAGCATTACGGGAAACATGATGAATAGCTGTTTTGTTTTGGCATGGAATGGCTCATAAAAAACAAGCATTATATCCAGATGTACAATGGATTACCAATGATTTCCACGTATTGAAACCTGTTGGCAATGAAAAAATAAGGGTCTAAAAATCCATCCTTCAACATGCACTAAAATCTGGCAACAAACAAAACTAGAATGCTGAAAGAAATATCTGACTTCTAAAATGGAGATACATTTCTGGTACCAAAATATCAATAATTATAATAAGAAACAAACAAATAAATAAATAAGGGACAAAATCCTTTAGAATTCAGTGCAACTTGCTATGTTTGCAGTACAGGTCAAAGCTTAGATGCATACTTCAACAGTCGATCTACCACTGCATGATAACCAAGAACACACTTACCTGAAAACCCCCTCTCTATTCCTTCATTGTCGAACGACATGTCATCCAACTAAATTACAGAATCTAAAAATATGATACATTCTAAATTACATTGTAACTACCGGGCAGCCCAAATTTCCACAAATGGTGATCCCAGAATTAGTGGAACTCCCAATTACTGTCACAGTGATAGAGACACATAATAATACAATTTTGCCCCCACATGAGCATATTCATTCTTTCAAACTGAGCCTTGCATTTTGAACTTTCACTGAGAGCTTTAACTTCTGTTCTTCCATATCTCTCAAAACAGCCAGCAAGTTTGCTCTATATACTTCACAGCGTTGATTTGTACTCTCTAATTCAGCAGTCAAATCACGAATTTTCTTTTCCTTTTCATCCTGATAACAAATTAAAAGAAAATAACAAAGGAGGAGATCTTGCATTAAATTCTGATCATAATAGGAACGTACCACCCATTATTGCAGGTGTAATAATTGGAAGATCTATCTTATTGAACTGCAAGGGAAATGCTACTGTTTGAGTTCGTGAAACACCTTTGCATGCTAAGATTGCCAGAAGAACAAAATCTCCTGCTTTCAAACTATGGTAACCAGAAGACACATGAAGGTAGCATACGTTTTACAGCATAAAAACTCAACAAGGAAATGCATGGAAACATTCTTCTTCCTTCTACATATAATCATGTAGAAACACATGCTAGCTTAGTATCTAGTAGTGCGATGCCAGCAATTTATGTTTGATTGGCTTAATTATCCTTTATTTCTTTCAGATACTCTAAATTGATTTTCAAGCCCTGATTCTTCATTTCTATAAACCATAGCCCTACTATCCTAAAAGTTCAAGTTTTTCCATGCTATCCCGCATCAGAATCATTTATTCATCTAATATGAAGTTGCTTTTCAGTTATGAATTATAGTTTTATTTCTATTGAAAATTGTTGCTTGCTTAAAAGAACAGTCAGTGAGGAGTTTGAATATTGCTATTACAAAATTATTGCAAGAGGGAGTCGAAAACGGGAGTTACTCTCCCAACTGGTTTTCCATATGATATTAAGGCAGAAAAGTAGTACGTACTTTGGACGGGAAGTTACTCTGTCTCCAATTTCTAAATTGACATGCATCCGAAGTGCACAAGTTTTATATCAGAAAATATTAAAATATAAATACCCTTCCCCCCACCCCCAAATTTGTAGAAAAGAAGCACTACAGATAATATTTTGTTGTTCTCCTATCGCCTCAATACACGCCTAGTACACAGTACAAAATATCCCTTTCCAAATGTTTTTTATCTAAATAACACAAACGTATGCACGATACATGTGATCCACCTATTCTTTTATTTAAGAAAAGTTTGCTGTTCTACGGCAGAGAAGGAAAAGAAAAAGAAAATAGGATATGGTAATATTGTTAATTTTCCGATGTGCAATAACTGCGGTGCAGGACTTAAGAATACAGAATTAGATCAATTTATTGTGTCAGAAGAGAGGTTTCTAAGTTATGCTATGTAAAAGTCATTAGAAACTAATTAACCTAAAGTTAGGAGAAACAGTATTTTGACTTTGAAACTTAATCCTAACAACTACATAATCTCAAATGCATAAAAATTTTGTTTCATCTAAAACTCTGAGTGACAAGGACAGCAGTGAATCATTAAATCAATCAGTTGTATATCTTGTGACAAAAGCTTAAGCAATAAGAAGACACCCTGAAACTATGTCAGGTTAAAAGGTAGGAGAAACTAACCACAGACTGAAATGAGGATGATCTATTTCCATCAACGACATGCAGCACTTGAATAGTTCCATTAGTCAAAGCTCCACTCTCCGTGGCTTCTGAACTTTTATTCTTTGCAGCAGCAACCTTCTTATAAGCCTCTTGTAAAGCATCCATTGCCACATTATAAATGTGAATAGATTTTGCCCCTTCTTCAACGTATTTGATTGCTTCCTGTCGCAAATTGTTATAGCGAACTGTTAAAGATTCTCGAGAATTGTTTGGCAATTCAGAAGCACGTTCATCCAACATTGCTCCAGTCTTGGCATTGCTTGTCCATCGTTTCAATACATATTGTGGAGGAAGTGTCAGAACATTTTTTGCTCTAAAAACAGCTAATACATGCCGACAAATTATTCCCCTGTATTCAAACATTTGGCAGCTGCAGCTAGCTTTCATCTCAAAAGAATTGAAACTAACAGTATGTGCTTTGTGTTCTTCCCCAAATTTGGCCACACGATATGTGGTGATGGAACCTGAGTCATCAATCTTCGTTGCAGGATTAGCAAGAGTCTCAACCAATTCCTCCTGAAATTTCATAAAGATTTTTCTGGTATAGAGGTTGGCAGCTTGTTTTTCCATAGGAGAAGGTGTCTTCAGAACAGGCATAGTGTTAGTGGTGTCATAGTCTGCCTTCAACTCTTTCTCATGCCAACTTTGTATTGCTTTTTCATACTGTTTGATCACCGTTTGTATGGTGGTTGATGCATTCATATAACCATCAAAGAATGAGTTTAAATCTCGACTTGCCTCACTTTCAGAAAGCTCTCCAAAAAAGGTGTTTCGCATATACACTGGGACCCACTGATGCCTAGCATTGTACATGGATTGTAGCCATTCATTGTCCATGACGTAGTATCTTTGAATAAGTGATTGCCAAGATGATTCAAACTCATCAATTGTCTCAGTCTCATTAATACACTTCTTAAATTCAATTTCAAAAGTAGGATGGGACTGGTATATGTGAGCCATTTTATCTCGTGTTTCACCAAATATAACCTGCTTACTGTATCGATGGCGAGTTTCTGGAAGAACTTGTGCAACAGCAACCTGAATGAGCCGATCAGGATCAGTTGTGATAGATACTGGGTGCTGACCAGACATAGCGTGAAGCCAAGTTTGAAAAAGCCAAATAAAAGAGGACTCGGACTCATTGAGAATGAGAGCACAGCCAAACAATACTGGTTGCCCATGATGATTTAGTCCAGTGAAAGCAGCAAAAGGCACCCTGTACCGGTTTATTCGATATGCTGTATCAAATACAACAGCATCTCCAAAGTAACTGTAGTTAATCTTGGAGTTTGCATCGGCCCAGAAAATATTTCCACCAGAGTGGTCAGTGTCGCTCTGAATAGCATAAAAGAAAGCAGGATTTTCAGCCTGCATTCGTTTCAAATAGTCCAATACATGTTGACCCCCGCCGCCGAGGGTCCTCTGCCTGCTAGTACTCATCAATCTCTGAAGTAAAACAACATGAGAACTATCATTTTCATAAAAACCCTAGACTAGCAATCAACTTTCTAGCAGGCTTCTATTTTCAAAGTAATGACTCGCAACAAGTGCATTCATTCTCAAGAAATCAGTCTGAAAAATGCAAATGAAAGTAATTATCAAATTCCAAAGTTCAAAAAAAAAATTTCAGTTCGCAGATTTACAAGAGGAGAAATATTATAGCTAAAGCACCTTTCTTTTTACGGCTTTTCGGGTTATTCAAAACCCATGATTAATGGTTGTAGTTGAAATCCGCCAGAGGAGGAAGACGAAGAAACGGTGGCAAGTTCAAATCCGGCGTGCACCGTTGAGGATGGCAGTAGACGAAAGAGGCTCATGGAAAGAGTCGCTATAGCAAAGGCAACAACCTGTTAGCTTCAACCCGCATAATCTTGGCAATTAAAAAATTTGTATAAATTTTTAATCAATTAGCTTTTTATGACCTACCTCACGTGATGTAATTGCTGCTAGTTTATTATTTTTTATAAAATAAAATTTAATATCTCCTCCATCAGTTCTTTTCATTTTTATTAGTTTTCTTTTCAACGTGTATTCTTTATATTTTCATTTTTTATACTCTTTTAATTTTTTATTTATATAATATTAAAGCGTAAATTTTTCTTTATATCAAAATAAATATAATTAGTTAATTTATATTAGATTCTATCATATAAACTACATGCAATACTAATTTTAATGTACTTAATTATATTTTTATATAATAAAATGGTTTCAAAATAAAATTTAATCTAATTTTTATATCTAATCCTTCATTGTCTAATTTATAAATAAAATTTTTAAAATCACTCAAAAAAAAAAAAAGTTATCACTCAATCCTCAACCATTGTCCTCAATCTCAAAATCAATATCCATTTACAGCTATAATGAAAAATAACAAGTTTTTTTATTGAAACGTAAAAAAAAAAAATGAGATTCTGAATTAATAATGGTAATCATTTTAGTTATAGTGATGGTATTACTTACTCAGTGTATTAAAAAAATGAATATATAAACATACACACAAACTCTTGAAACTAAAAAATGACCTAAAATGGAAATATATAATTTTAATTTTTTTTTCAATTTCATAATATTATTTTTTTTCAAGTCAAATATTTTTAAGATATAAAAGAAAAAATATCAAGAAAATTAAAAATGCTTAATTAGAATGTTATCTATGTATTGCAAGAGAGATATAAATCTCTTATTAAATTAAAACAAGTGATAGTGGTTACAAATTAATTAAATAATGAAAAAAAATAAAAATAATAAATTTTTATTAAGAATAAAACTCCAACTCAACGTATAACAAGAAATAAATTATATTAAAAAAATTATCAATTTGAATTTTAAAAATAACCCTGAAAATGCTATAATTTAATAAATGTAATTTTGATGAAAAAAAATAAAGCCAAGTCAATAAATGAAAATTAGAAGATAAATCATGTTAGGATCCAATATTGGTCGGTTAATAAGTTTATTTGAGTATTTTAATTCTCTATTATTCTATGTTGCAAATTTAAAATAAATAAATAAGTTAATTGAGTAATAAAAAAAGATTACATAAAAGAAAATTTATATCTGAAACGCTCCAAAATTTTGGATCTTAAAATGGTATTATTTGAACAGGTCATGAATGGTATCACCAAAGAGAGAAATAATATTTTATTTGCACCCGATGATGATATTAAGCATAATTAATATTTATAGAGTTAATTAGATTTTACGTGATTAGTTTTAATTAATTAAAATTAAGATATAAATCTTCATGACAAAGTAATAAATTATTGGTGAATAGTAGATTATCGGTCCGTGAATAGTAACATCAGTTTGGAACTTTGTATTATTTTGGTCCGAAAAAATTACTATTGATGCTTAATGTTTTATTTAATATTTTTGGAGTATGTTTATATAATTTAAGTGGGTGAAAAATATTTTATAAATATTTTTAGAGAATTTAAGTATTTAATGAATAGTGTTTTCTAGTGTGGTGTATTAAGAAAAATTGAGGAATTATTTTTATAGAGTTAAGTTAATTAATTGGTGGAGTTAAATAATAATTAAAGGAGAAATATTTGGTGAATATTTAGAGTCTTTAGATTAGAATACCTTGACTTGATCTAAACCATACATTGTCAACATTTGGTGAATTAGCAACATTAATTTTGTTGACTTGGTCAACAACACTTATCCTACACCAATTCTTCTTCTTCTTCTTCTTCTCCATGTTTTTCAACGCCACTTTCTTTCTCTCCCTCTCCTTCATTTTCTTTCGTTTTCTCTATCTCAAAACCTCACTAAACCACTTAAATAAACCATGATTAATTGATTAAACTTGGAGAATTAAGCATAAAGAGTGATATTTGGTGACTTTAATAAAGGAGTTTGTAGAATCTCTACAAATCAAGTAAGTTGTGATTTTTGGTTCAAGGATTTAATTAAGGAATTCATAGTATTTATATGTTAAATTATGCTTTAAATCATGCTCCATCTTCATCTTTAATCATTTCTTGATTTTAATGGGTATTTTTGCTACTTTGAAGAGGTTGGAGAACCATCCTCCAAAGGCAAAGAGAAAGCCAAAGAATAGAGCTTTCTAAACTTATTTAAGCTTATCTTTAAGGTTAGTGCAATAATAATTCATTTTCCCTTTCATTTTTTTAAGTTTTCAATTTTTAGGTTTTTGGATGAATTTTGAGAATTTTGTGATTTTGTTGGGGAAATTGTCTTTTGAATGCTTTTATATGCTTTGGCTTGATTTCGAAGCATTATGGAATGCTTGAATGGGAAGAGGAACACTTCCTTCCCCTTCTTTCATGATTGGCCGAATTACTTAAGGTGAAGGAACTTTGTGTTTCTTTGATTTTTATGCTTGATTTCAACTTAAATGAGTTTATTACTAAGTAATTCCATGATATTTAAAACCATTTCCTTGAATTTCAATGTTTTAACATTTTTCAAAGACTTAAAAAAGATTTTGGAATTTTAAAATGGGTTTTATGGTTAGGTGCTTCAAGTAATGAATTTAATGGTTTTGAGTAATGATTTTGAGTTAGTAATTAAGGCTTTTGATGGAGGAAGCCTTTCTTCCTTTGTTGGCATAAAGAGGCCGAACCTCCTTTTTAGTGGTAAGGCATGTTTTGTTGTTTCTAAATGGTGAATTTTAAGTATTTAAGCTATACATATGTATATTTGATAAGTATAATTTTTGATAAGTATAAGTATGAAAGTTGGATAATATTTTGAAGTTGTAAGTTAAGTTATTTTGAAGTAAAAATATTTAGGCTTTGAAATGTTTTGCTAAATGTTGGTTTTAAGTATTTTAAGTTAAGTATATATGTATATTATGAAGGTATTATTTTTTTGGGTGAGAACATGAGTAGGTTTTGATGAACTTTACAAGCTGTAAGTTTTAAAAAAGTTGAGAAAAATAAGTTTAAGTTAAGTATGTGTTTGAAAAATGTGGTAAATTTGAAAAGAGAATTTTTTCCCTTCATTAGTAAGAGAGGCCGAAGCATAATGAGGGAAAGGAGCTTGAGTTCCCTTGATTTTTTTTATGTTTAATTTTGCTTATAATTTGTTGTTTGATAAGTATGTTTTGAATGGTATTTAATATATTTGATTCTAAACTTATTATGACTTTTACACAACTTAAAGGATGCTTTGAAAAAGTGATAGAAGGGATTTATTGTCTTTTGATTATAAGTAATACCTTTAAGGTTTACTTAGGTAGTTTTGAATTGTATTTTAAGTGTATATTTTGAAAAAGGAAAGCTTCGAATGTTATAAGTATGATTTTGGCTTTGAACATAAGAGAGATTAATGAGTATTTACAAGTTGTATGTTAGGTGATTTTGAAATGATAAGTATTAAGTTGTAAAATGTTTTGAGTAAGGAATTGTGCATAAGAAATAAGACTAATTGTGAAAGAATGGTTTTGATTTGGGCTCTACTATGCATGATTGAAATGTAGTATGATGAGATTGATTTCGATATGTGAGCTTGCTCGGGTTATCAGCCCATTCTATTATGTGGAGCTATGATCATATGCTAGGGTTATCAGCCCTTATGAATAGGCGGATGCACTTATTATGTAATGGGGGTGGCGCTTCCACAAGCCACGATTATGTGATGGGGTGGCGCTTCCACAGGCCATGATTTTGTGATGGGGGTGGCGCTTTCACAGGCCACAATTGTGTGATGGGGGTGGCGCTTTCACAGGTCATGATCAAATCTGCTTACGTTCATTCTGTATTAGTACGAGCCTTAACTAAGAACGTAATCTTATTTTGTTAAAAAGGAATCGGAGATATATTTGTATTTATGGAATTTTTCTTACGTTTGGAACATTAAGGTTTTATTTACGTTTTCAAGATGATTTTTATGCTTTGAAGCAGTTTTCATTATATTTGGAAATTTT
>CANUEX010045562.1:0-24223 GCA_948099535.1 Jatropha multifida | reverse complement strand
AAAAACTTCGCATAATTAGGCATTTGCATAATAGCTTCTAAAAAAGGAATGTTAATATGAAGTTTTTTAAAAATATCAAGAAATTTGAAGAAATTCTTATCTTCTTTAGACTGCTTTAGCCTTTGAGGAAAAGGCATAGGTGGCACATAAGGCTTGACTTCTCTTTTCTCTTCAAGATTGATGATGGGGACTTGACTTTCTTTCTCGATCGCCTTTTCTTTTTCTACTTCTTTGCTTGGTTGATCTTCTAATTGCTTTTCATTCCTCAAGGTAATTGCCATCACTTGCTCTTTAGGGTTTCTCTCAGTATTACTAGGCAATAAACCTTGAGGTCTATTAGCCATCATGTTTGCCAATTGTCCTATTTGCACTTCCAAATTCCTAATTGTTGATTGTTGGACTTTGAAATTCTCTCGAGTTTCATTCATGAATTCCATGTGAGATTTAGAGAGAGTGGTAAGAAAATCATCGTGAATCCTTTCCTCTAGAGGAGTAAAACCTGGTGGTGCATTAAAGGAATTATTTGGATTCCCATAAGAAAGATTAGGCTGATTCCTCAACCTGTTATCATAAGTGTTAGAATATAGGTAATTATTTCTTCCCTGATTCATCACATAGTTAACTTGCTCCAAAGTTTGAGGGTTTAAATTATCTAACATGCATTCCCCAACTCCATGTTGACCATTACACTTGTCACATGTTTGCACAATAGAATTAACAGAATTAGTGGTCAACAAATCTAATTTTCTTACCATATTATCCACCTTGGCATTAAGCGCAGTTATGGCATCAATCTCGTAGACCCCTGCACTCTTTTTCCTTTCCAAAGAATTTTGATAATGGCTATTACTTTCCATCTCCTCTATCAAATCATAAGCTTCATCAATTCCTTTCCTTTCAAAGGATCCTCCAGCAGCTGCATTCAAAGTAATCTTAATATTAGGAGATAATGTATTATAAAAAGTTTGTACCTGAAGCCAGTTAGGAAGAGCATGATGTGGGCACTTTCTCAACAAGTCCTTGAATCTCTCCCAAGCTTCATACAAGCTTTCTTGATCATGATGGGCAAAAGTTAATATCTCATTACGCAGCTTACTCCTTCATGAGTCTCCCTTATATTGTAATCACCTTCCTCTTCTATTATACATTTTGCCCAGGGATGTGATTTTGACCTTTTATGTAGCTCCCCATTATCTAATGCATAGTTCGACGCTCTTCTATAGAGCTTGATCACTTCATGTTTGTTGCTTGGCCAAACATCATTTTGTAAAAAGTCAATGATTGGGCTCATCTAACTACTTCAGTCTGGGTTATTGGGATTTCTTTTTTCTCAAAGCTCGTGCAAGTTTGGTGTTCAACCATAACTCCTCTTGGTAACTCATCTCCTCGTGAGGCAGCTTTAGCTATGGCATTTGTTTCTTTATTATTTGCCCGCTCTACCTGAATCATCTTCTAAGTACATCCTTCTTCTTCTAACTTGTGTAAGAGGGACAAAGCTAGAGTGTGGTACTTGATCAAGTTCGGCTCCTTGGTAGTGAGTGTCCCTGTGATTTGATTAACTACTAGCTGTGAGTTTAGAAAAATATGGAGAACGAGAGTTCTTACCTCAATGGCCAACTTGAGTCCCATTATTAAGCCCTCATTCTTTGTGCCATTATTTGTTGTGGAGAAGCCCAGACGCACTGCGAACTGTACTTTTATCTTCCCTGGTCCTTCTAGGATTACTCCTATTGTCGATCTTGAACTTCCTAAGGCCCCATCTGTGTGCAGTTGCTAAGTGTTATAGTTGAGGCTCGATAATTCGACTCTGGGATCGCCCATTTTGTCTTCACCAGAGAATTTCGCTATAAAGTCAGCAAGTACTTGTGCCTTTATTGCGGTGCAAGGTTCATATCTGATATCAAATTCAACCAATTTGATTAACCCACTAACCTTCCAGAGGTCTTAGCTCAGTGTAAGATTTTCTTCAAGGGGTGGTTATTTCAGACAATTATAGTGTGAGCTTAGAAGTAGTGATGCAGACGGTTCGTCAATCTCAAGACGGTGAATGCTAACTTTTGAACACTTGGATATCATAGCTTGGAGCCTCTGAGGATCTTACTTACATAATAAATAGGGTACTATTTTGCCTCCTTCTCCGATCAAAACAAAGGCAATAAATCTTTCAGTAATAGTTAAATACAAGTATAGAGGCTCATCCTTCTCAGATCTACTTTAGAGGGGGGAGAGAACAGGAAGCCTTTCATTTGTTTAAAGGCAAGCTAGCATTTGTCGTCCCATTTAAAACCTTTCAGCTAATTCAAGGATTGATAAAAGGGCATGCATCTCTTAGCTGAGCAGGAGATAAATCATCCTAGGGTGGTAATTCGACCATTCAACTATTTTACCTCACGAATGTTTGTGGGTGCCTGCATCTCTAAAATCACATTTATTTTCTCAAGGTTCACCTCTATCCCCCTTTGCGATATCATAAAATCGAGAAACTTCCTGGCTTTTACCCCGAATGTGCATTTTTCTAGGTTAAGCTTCATACTAAACTTGTTCAAGATCTCAAATGCTTCTTGTAAGTTCTTGAGATGGTCAGCAGCTTGGACACTCTTCACTATCATGTCATCCATATAGACCTCCATAGTTCGTTCGATCTGATCTCTGAACATGTTGTTGACTAGCTTCTGATATGTTGCCCTTATATTTTTTAGTGCGAAAGGCATGACATGATAGCAATAGATGCTCCGATCAGTGTCAAAGCTAGTTTTCTCTTCATCTAATTCATTCATTCTTATCTGGTAATACCAGCTACTGCATCTACAAAACTGTACACCTCATATCCTGTCGTTGAGTCTACTGGTTGATCGATATTAGGTAGAGGGTAGGAATCTTTTAGGGATGCTTTGTTCAGATCGGTAAAATCAACGCATAACCTCCATTTTCCATTGGATTTTGGTACTAGGACTACGTTCGTCGGCCATTCTGGGTAGTTTACCTCTCTTATAAATCCTGCCTTATAAAGTTTATCAGCCTATGGCTTGCTATCTCTCGGAACTATGATTCTGCTTCTTCTACTTAACTGGTTTAAAGCTCAGGTCAATGCTGAGCTTGTGGGATATGATATTTGGATTGATACCAACTGTGTCCTCCGTAGTTTAGGCAAAACTATGGACATGATTCTTTTTTTTTTTTTGAAAAGTGGAACTTAGAAATTGCATTAATAGGAGTAATAACGGGAAGACAAGCTTATGGGAATAATGTTCCAGACATGAGATCTAGTATATCTATAGGAAGCTTGAGCTAACAAGTGAGCTCCTATATTTGCTTGTCGTTTGATCCATCTAATAGAAAATTAGGATGTTGCCTTAGCAGCAACTTACAATCACTAATCATAATTCCTGACTTAGACAAATCTAAAGGCAAAGCCTAAAGTAGTGAGATTAAACTCTGAGAATCCGTAAAAACACAACTTGAACTCAAGAAATTATCTTGTAGCCAAAGGAGACATTGTTGCATTGCTAACGCTTCCACCAATAGAGGTTCTAGGTAATGATAAAAGAAACCAAAAAGAGCTTGTAGAAAATCACCTTCAGCATCTTCAAAAATAATACCATAACCCCCATCTCGAAGCTCTAGAAATATCTCCCCATCTATAAAGGCTTACTATTGCAACACATCCTACAATGACTGAGAAGAGGATGTCCGCTGCACTATACAGAGACCAGGTCTCTCTTGTAGCCGATCGGGACTGTTATTGCGCGGAGGATGAGAATGGAGCTGACCATTAGGATTATTATTACTAGCTTGCCATTCATGAACTAAATTACAGGCCTGACTGAGGAGCTGACTCGAATTCTAGCTCTCCTACCTCCACAGCACACCATTCCACATCTGCCATATCTTCCAAATGATTGATATAGCAAAAGCCACTTGTTCCGCGTCAAGCTTCTCCAGTACCTGCATAAAAAACTAGTTAAATGAAAAAAGAGCAGGGACCACACCTAGTCCACTGCAATGCCAAACATCCTACACCTTCACACATCTCATAAGAATATGATTCAAGTCTTCATCCTCCATACAAAAACAACATTGTTTTTTATGCACATTCCTCTCTCCACCAATTTAACTTTTGTAGGCAAAATACCCTTAAGGGCCCTCCACAGAAACTCCCTCATCTTAGGAGGAACTTATAAATGCCAAATTTGTTTCCATATATCTCCACCAAAGCTCTCCCCCCCTCTCCCTAAAGCTTGCAAGCAAAAGAAATAATCCGATCGCACCGTATAAATACCTTTCTTATTATGGTGCCATATTAGACAATCTTCCCTATGAGTTAACCCCAATGGAATATTTAGTATAGCTTGAATATCTCGGGCACTAAAAAGTTCAATCACTTTATTCACATTCCAACACCTCCTACCCTTCTCAAAGAAATCGTTCTCCTTTGGTACCCAAGGATGAGCCCTCACCAAAATCTTTTCCCCATCACCAACCCTCCACCTATGCCCTTACTTTAATATATCCCTAGCACGCAAAACACCTCCCCAAGTAAAACTGACATTACTTCTCAATGAAGCACTAAGAAAATCCCCTTCAGGGAAGTATTTAGCTTTGAAAATCTTGTATGATAGAGTGTTGGAATTGGAGAGCAATCTCCATCCTTGCTTGCCTAGCATAGTACTATTAAAGCAATGTAAATCTCAAAACCCCATACCCCCATCTCACTTACTACGACACATCCTATCCCATGAAAACCAGTGAATACATTTCCCTTCGCTACCTACCTTAGATTTCCACTAAAAATTTTTCATCACTTTCTGCAGTTCATCACATGAAGACACAGGAAGAAGGAACACACTCATACAATATGAGGGGAGAGCTTGAGCAACTGACTTCAATAGAATCTCTTTCCCAGCCCGTGAGAGAAGCCAATTGTTCCAACTATTTATTATGTTCCATAATCGATCCCGAATAAAGCGACAAATTTGTTTCTTATTGCTTCCTACAAGAGATGGCAGTCCCAAGTAGCGTCCCCCTGCTAGCGAACTATGAACGTTTAAGGTCTCACTGACCATAGTTCTCATGAATAATGACACATTAGGACAAAACATGATGCCAGATTTATGGAAATTTATCGCCTGCCCTAATACCTCCTCATATTCTTTTAGAATATTCTTAATTCTCTGACTCTCCCTTAGATTAGCTTTAAAGAAAAAAAGAGAGTCGTATGCAAAAAGAAGATGGGAAACTCTTGGGCATCGCACCCCAGCCCTAGTACCATGAATCCAACCCTTCATCTCAGCCTTCTCAAAAAGCAACGATAGCCCTTAAGCACACAAAAGAAATAAGTATGGAGAGAGAGGATCTCCCTGCCGCAAACCCTAATACCGGGTGATAGGTCCAACTTGTTCACCATTTAACAAAACAGAATAGCTAACAGAGGTAACATAATTCATAATCCATCCTATCCAGACATCCGAAAAACCCATGGCATGCATCATTGTACTCAGAAAAACCCAATTAACACGGTCATAAGCCTTAGATATATTTATCTTTAAAGCTACAACACTTGCCTCCCCAGAATTCATACCCTTCATATTATGTAAAAGCTCAAAAGCAACAAAGATATTATCTTGAATAACCCTATAAGGAACAAAAGCAGATTGGCTTGGAGAGATAAGCTTACCCAAATATTCTTAAGTCTATTAGTGAGCACCTTAGACAAAATTTTGTACAACATATTGCATAAAGCGATTGGTCTAAAGTCTTTAATCGACTCCAGATTATTAGTTTTAGGAATAAGAACAACAAGTATATCATTTAAAAAAATAGGGAAATTACCTCGACGAAGCCACTCTCGACAACCATCTACCACATCTTTGCCAACAATATACCAAAACTTCTGAAAAAATGCTGCATTTAACCCATTAGGACTAGGAGACTTGTCAGGATGCATTTGCATTACAGCACTCTTAAATTCCTCATCACTAAAAGGAGCCACTAACTTTGTATTGTCCGCCTGTGTTACTCTACATTTGACAAGTCGAGCTATTCTATTGGGAGTTGATGCGCTACTTGCATAGAGAGCCTCAAAGTAAAGCCGAAAAATAGTCTACATTTCAGTTTTCTCATCAATCCATTCCCTTACACCCTTTTTTATCCTGTTGACCCGATTAGCAACTCTCCGGCCTTTGATAAAAGCATGAAAGTATTTTGAGTTACAATCACCTTGTCGGAGCTAGAAACCTTTGGCTTTTTAACGAAGGCGAGCCTCTTCCTTTGCCAGAATCTGATTCTATTCCTGTTTCAAAGCCAACACCTCCGCATCAGGCATAACATCTTGAGTCTATTCCGATAATCCTCTGATCACAGCTTTTCAGATTCTGCCTTCTTTATTACGGAATTGCCCCCACCGTTTCAATGCCTCAATGCAATTTCATTTATAGTCCATCACTCCCTCCCCTCCACTATCCTCCCAACCATTAGATATCACAATTTCTAAATCAGCCTCCAACAGCCAGGAATTGTCAAATCTAAAACAACCCCTTTTATGATTAAAGACATCAATAAAGGTCTAGAACAATAAAGGTCCGTGGTCCGAAATAGGAGCAACTAATACCTTATAACTACTATACTAAAAAATATTCAGCCATTGTTCATTTACCAAGCACCCATCCAAACATTCTCGTATCTGCACCTCTCCGTCCCATCTCTGCTCCCAAGTAAAGGATGGTCCAACCACAGGAACCTAAAAAAGTTCACAATCCGTAATAGCCTACTGGAACCCCTGCAGTAAAAAATTAGGTTGTAAAAAGCTACCATCCTTCTCTTCTTGTCATAATATATCATTATAATCTCCTAAACATACCCATGACTTCATATCTCGCGCAGCTAGGGCCCACAAAAGGTTCCATGAAGCTCTTCTCCTATTCCTTTTCAGAAATCTATAGAATCCCGTAACCCAAACTAAATATCCCTCATAACTCAAATTACAATTTATAAAATTATTGGAATACCCTATAACTTGTACAGAAAGGGCGTCTTTCCATAATAGAGCCAATCCACCACTTCTCCCTAATCTATCAACCATAAAAAATTGTTAAATCCACATTGTCTAGCCACCTCCACTACCCTACTTTCTTGAGCCAAAGTTTCAATAAGAAAAACCAACTCAGGTCCATAATACGAGGTAAGCTCCTTTAGAGCTCGAACTGTCTAAGGTCGACCTAAACCTCGATAATTCCAACTAAGGCATTTCATAATTGTCGGCTATCCTGGCCCCTAGGATTAGCCAATGTAGAGCAATCATAAACATTATTAGAATCCAAAGTTGTAGAAACTAATAATGGTGTGTCATTATCTCCCCTTGGTCGCTTTTTTATCTCTACAAATTTGCCTATTCCTTCCTTCTCTAATTGATTTACATAACCATGCGTCAAAGCCATATCCACATCCATATTATGTGCCTCTATCCCATAAACCATAGCATTAAAATTTCTCACAGCATATGATTCACAATGCCAGGACCTGTTTAAGATAGCAGAACCCTCCCCAACTTGCACCGAACTAACTAGCATAGACAATAGGGAAGGAGTCCCTACATCATCACATAGCCAGCCACTCATTCGCTGAGTCACCTTCTGTGGGAAAACCCTTATAGAGTCATCCCAACATATTTTTAAAGCTTCTTTCGGATGGTGCAACCGTAGTTCACAAAAACTATCGTGGTGTCCCTATCTCCTACACAGACCACAAAACATAGTTAAACGCTCATAGTGAAACTAAACAACAAGAATTTCACCATTTTGAGCTATGAGTTTCTTCTCACATCACAGAGGTTTTCGTATATCTAATTTAACTTTTATCCTCATGAACTTTGGGGAGCGCACAAGCAAAAGTTTTGCATCATATTCCAAAAAAAAAACCCACAAAATTTCCCAAAACCTACGCTATCTGTTCTATCATGAATCTTGGAGGAAGGTCATGGACTTGTATCCAGTAATTGGCTGAGATCGATGGAACAGTCAACGGATCGTCCCCTTCAGCAAGTTTATGCCAAAGCAAAAGATGTTTATTAAAGTGCCACGGGGAGCAATCCAAAACCTGCTCAATATCCACGCTGTTGTAGAAACGAAATAGATATCGTTTAGCACCCAAATTCGAAATACTGGCGCCTCCCAAGGGATGCCACAAGTCTGCAAGCACGTTCTATATAGAATTAAAATTAATGGGGTTCAATGTAAGAAACATCACGACAGAGCAATTCTCATGTGTTTGTTTTGGCAGCAAAAGGATACATGATCTGCTGGCAGATTATATGCGTCATCCTCCTCAACATCAACTAATGAAAGCCCTGCCAGTTCACGATCCATGGTTAGAGATTAAAGTGAGTGTCGAATCTGAAACAAGGGTTTTGGAAGTTTTAGGGTTTTCTACAAGCTCTTTCTAGTTTATGTAAATAATATTTTTTGCGTCTCGTATGCTCTCGTAGCATGTTTTCCTAATAGGTCAGCTCCTAGCATTAAGTGTTTTCCTTTTTCTACTTCCCATGTGAGTAGCTCTCCCACTGGCACTAGGCTTGAATCTTCTTTATGTCTAGAAAAGTCAAAAGGAGGATGCTCGATTGGCTCCACAAGCGATTCTTCCTCTGGCATCCACATGATTGGTAAGGGGAGAGGTAAACTTTTTAGTGCTATCACATATGCTTCCCTAGCTACTCTCTAATCTCCTTTCACGGCCTATCAAAGTAAACCCTTATTAAAGTAAAATTTTATAGTTAGGTACCTAATGCACGTGGTAGCTTCTAGGTCATATAGGGTTGGCCTACCCAATATGGCATTATAAGGGAAGTGAATGTTTGCCACCATGAAATCCAATTTGAATCTCCTAGATGGTACTTCACTTTTGAGCTCTAGGGCTATGTCTATGGATCTAGATACTTGTACAGGCTTTCTTGCTATGCCAACCAGTGGAGTTTGGACTGGTTTAAAGCTCGCCTGATCCAATTTTAGGGCTTTGAATACGCCCATAGTGATTGGGTTGACCACACTACCTTCATTCACTAGAATTCTTTTCATTAGAAAATTCTCTAGGATTCCTTCACTTACTAGGGTTTCACTATGTAAGGCATGTACATGCTTGCAGTCAGCCTCCGGGAATGATATAGAAGGTCTAGGTTTTTATCCTTATTGGGGTAGGATGGAATATATCTCCCCAACTCTCCTCTTCCTTGTCGAATTACTATCACCTCCTGACGAGCCACTAAATATGGTATGGATGGTGCCCAAGGTGTGATAGTCTCTATTTGATTTGCTTCTCTACTCATCTTATCACCGATCTTCCTTAATAAACTGTTTTAGTTTGCCTCTTTGCACAAGTCACTCTATCTCCTTCTTTAACTGCAAGTAGGCCTTAGTCTCATAGCCCACATCCCTATGAAATTCATAATATTTGCTCTTATCTCTCGAAGATTCATTGTCTCTTATGTACAGAGCTCGAACAGAGTAACTAGTACGTGGGGGCGATCTTCTGTGGGGTGATCGCCTCCTTGCCGAGGGCAAGTGTCTTCCGTGCTTGTGCCTTTCTTCTTTGGGTGATCTACACTGTTAAGCCTCATAGGCTTCATCCATATTAGAATATTTATGAGCCCTGCCTTAAGTTCAACAAAAGTCAAGAGAGGATCTATACTCAAACTTTCAAACAACTTATTGAATTTATAATTTTTTGCCATTGCGCTAACAGCTACCTCATCCTTCAAGTTGTCCACCTGCATCGCCATCGTTTGAAATTTGGATACATATTGTCTCAGGGTTTCTCCTTCTTCTCTCTTCAAGTCTACTAGATCAGAGGAAATTTTCCTAGGGGGGACACATATTATTAGGTGACAGCAGTGAATCCTGTCGAAGACCATAGTCTCCTGTCTCCCTTGCCACTCTACATTCCCAAACCAGCTCTTTGACCACATCGCAAAGATTTTTCTCATCTAATATTGGTTGGGTATAACTGAACTCCTTACTATGGGAGTGTCCCCTTGAGATCTGCTTTCAATTTTGCCTCTTGGTATCGGTCAGATATTGAATGGCTTTGGTGCTTAGGGGAAGGTGGATAGGTTTTACCCTCTTGGTGAGGCGAGTTCGCAAGTTTGGTGGGTAAGGTCAATTCGCCATTAGGTGGAGGGTTCTCCAAAAGGCCTTTCAATACTGTGGTAAATTGAAAGTAAGCTTGGGCAAGGGCAGGTGCAACTTATGGATCAGTAGTAGATGGGAGGGTGAACGTAAACTGTTGACTAGCCACACTGTAGGTGTTGCCTGGGCATTCTATGATAGGGTCCTTAGTTGGGTTGGTGGCTATAAAGGTCGAAGAAAGAACTATGGGGATTGTCTAGGGTGAAAAGAGTTAAAGGTGTGTTTCACGCTCACAGCACCAATTGTTAATCTCTCAAAATTTGAGGTGTGGTCAATTGTGAACTCACACGTCTTTAACGTGAATTTGAGATATATATATATAATGGAGTCCGAGTAATCCCTATAGGATAAGGATCATGTATATTAAATTAACTATTAGTTAAAATTGATTTAGGAATCTAATATTATTTATTATATTATTATATGTTAACACTCACCAAGCCATAGAATGCATCAGAGAAGCTGAGTTGTGGCCGACGATAAAGATCTCAAAATCACACTTGCTGACTCCTTTTCTTTCTTGCCAAAGCATCAGCTATAGTTGGCTGGAGATGGAGGAGTGGCAGTCGTGAGGTGCTATGACGAGGAGAAGGTCTAGTTCACCTAATCCTTGGCTGGCTTCGCCGCAAAATAAAAAGAAAAGGAGGTTGTTTCAGTGAGAAAACATAGCTCTCTTTTGTTTCTGTGCTATAACAGACCAAAAGTGGAAAGGGTTGTGGTTAGAGAGTTGCTACTAACGAGGGGAGGGTGGAGTCGACTAGATGTGGGTTGAACAGAGAAAGAGATTTAAGGGCTTATAAGGTATTTTTATTTTTCTAGAGCTTTCTAAATGGCTGAAGGTTAGTTTGGGTTTGATTTAGGTCAGGTTTGGTCCAAACCATGGGTTTTGCTTGGTTGTATCTTGGTTTGTTGATTTTTCAATGGGTTAATTTATTTTTAAGGTTTATTTAGCAATATGAAAATGTATTTGCATTAATTTTATTAACTAAATTCACAAAGTATTAATTTATTTATTTTAAATATAATTATGTCATATAATATCATTGGTTATATACATAGAAAAAAAACAAATGCATAGGAAGCAAAACAAACAATGAGCAATATAGAGCACCAACAAACCAGTAATTTAATATCAAATCTAACTTAAAGTTTACTTATCATTACAAAATCTAACTCCTTTGACTATTAATTAAAATATAATAAATAAAACAAAATCAAAGTGAAAGATAAAAAAGTTAATATAATTAAGTAGAGCTAACTTATAAGAGTTCTTTTATTATTAAACCTTAAAATTCATAAAGTTGAAAAGAATATGAAAATTAAAATATTATTAATATTTTTGCATAATAACTAAGAATAATGTTAGAAAAATAGAAAATGCGATTTAAAAATTATAAAAAATAATTATTGTAAAAAAATGAAAAATAATATATTAAAACTTACTATCCATAATTAATAGTCTTGTATAATGACTAAAAATAATTTTAAAAAATAGAAAAGATGGACTTAAAATAGAAAATAATAACTCTTTAGAATAGATTGAATTGAATAATAATATTTTATTATAATTTTATTTTCCCCCTCCTTATTCCTCAAACGAAAACCTTTCATTTTTTCCTTTTTTTTTTAGAAAGAAAAATCTTATTTCTTCATAGCTTCTTTGCTCATGGTTTTAGTTCTCTACATCCCACCTAATTCCAACTTTGAACTCACATAAATATACGTTAGATTCCATAATAACTTAATTGTTGGCTTATTTTCACTCATTGTTCGAGAATTATATCTCATATTTCTTAATTATTCATGTATTTCAATTTGTTACTTAAAAATACATTAATTCCTATTTGAATAATGTAAAAGTTATTTACTAGATGTGGACTAAACAACCGGTAATTTGCTGATATGTATATATTTTTTAATAAAAAAAATTCCATGTCAGATTTTTTTTAATAATTTTTTCCTCTCCCACCTTGTAATTTTCTCCCTCCTCTCTCCTCTCTCCTATATCCCTTTTTCTCTCTCTTCTCTGTCATTCACTCTATTCCTCTTCTCCATTGTATGATCACAGCTCCTCATAGAACACAACCCCATTTCTTATTATTTTGTGGTGAAGTAGCAATACTAAGCCACTAAACACTAAGCAACCCCCCCCCCCCCTCTCTTTTTGTTTCTGATCTAAACATCTTCTCCTCCATTAATGGTGTCTTATAGTGCACCCAATCTCGAAAATATACACCCCATTCTCTCTCTATCTCTCTCTCTCTCTAAAAAAATATAAAAATTCAATGACCCTCTCTTTCATGATCGTCATGTTTGCGTATATAGATCTTGTAGTTCTCTCTCTCTATAATTGATCGACAACGGGTGAAAATAAGCCATTAGTTGTCATATTACTTTAAATATTTGATTTGATGTAATGCAATGAAAAATGAAATATAATGGAATGAAATTAAAATTCCATTACTATGTTTAGTAATGCAATTGAGAAAATTTATGGAATATAATTATTGTTCAACTTTTATATTTATTTATTAATATTGCTCAGTAATTAGCACCGCCTCCACCATCACTCCAGCTCCACACTACCACAACTACTACTCTATTGCCATCACCACCACTACCACTTCACCGCCACCATTACCACCACATCATTATTAATAAAAAAGAAATATTTGAATTAAAAGTTGTTCATTATATCAAGCTATTAAAGAGTATTTAGATCTATAAACTATTTAGACTAGAAAATAAAAAATAATAATAAGTTGAAAAAAGTGTAATATAACAAAATAAAAGTTAAAGTCATTGAAAACTAGTTTTTTTATACAAGTTTATATATTTTCATTCAATAAATTAAATTACAATATAAAACCATATATTTTAATCTTTTTAATAATATTTCATTTCATTTTTCATGTTCCTATAACAATACAAAAGAATAATTAATAATAATGCGGTGGCGGTGATGGTGGTGGTGGTGGTGGTGATGATGGTGTTAGTTGTGATGGGGATAGTGATAGAGTAGTGGTTGAGGTGGTGTGGTAGTGGAGTAATGGTGAAAGTTACAATGGTTGCAGTAGTAGTGGTAGTGGAGTGGTGGTGGTGATTGTGATAGTGGTGACGACGGAGTGACGGTTGAGATTGTGGTGGTGGTTGTAGTGATGGTTGTAGTGATGATGGTGGTTGCAGTACTAGTGGAGTGGTGGTTGTGGTTGTAGAGGTGATGGAAATGGTTGGTAATTGTGGTGGTGGTGGTGGGGGTGGTCGAAAATTGTTATGGGTGTTAAGGAATGTAATGGGCTTTATATCGATTTTCTCATGTGATAAATATTACACTAATTTAAGTAATGAAAATTATATATTTAATCTCAATTATATTACATGGTTAAAAAAAGTCTAATCAAACTAAATAATGTAATTAGTCATATAATATAATTCTCATTCCATTACATAATTGATTACACCACATTAAACATAGCCTTAGGCTATGTTTGGTTGGATGTGTGCAATGTAATGTAATAAAAAATGTAATGCAATGAAAAATGTAATGGAATAGAATATACTCAAGATTTCATTACTATATTTTGTAATGTAATTAGAAAAATATATGGAATGTTATCACAATTCCTTTTTTATGTTTGTTTATAAATATAAAATGTAATTAAAACACTACCATTACCAATTAGAGTGCTACCACAACACCAATCGCACTACCACCGGCACTCCACCACAACTACTATCACCATCACAACCATCACAAACACCACTCCACCACCACTTCAAACATCACTCCACCACCACCACTACATCATTATTAACACAAAAGAAATATATTAACCAATAAGTATTCATTATATTAAGTTATTAAAGACCATTTAGATTCATAAATTTATTTGTACTAAAAAAATTAAAAGAAATTAAGCTGGAAAAAAATAAAATGTCACAAAATAAAAGTTAAAGTCGTTAGAAATTAATTTTTCATACATTTTTCTTCAATAAATTAAATTACCATATAAAATTATGGGTATTTTGATCTTTTTAGTGATTTTTCATTCTATTCTTCCCATTTCTATAATAAAATAAAGAATAAAAATATAATTTTTATTCTTTGATGCATATTAAAGGAATAAAGCTCAATTTGATCCTTAAATTTATTTAGTAGGATTGAAAAGGTCAATTTTGACCTTTTGGGCTAATTTAGCCCTTCAATTTGTATAAAATGATTAAAAAGATTTAATTTCACTTTTTAGGCCAATTCAACTCATGAACTTATTTAAAATGATTAAAAAAGTATTTGACATTTTGAGTCAATTTACCCTCTAATTTTTCATTGTACTTACAATATGAAAATCATTATATAAATATTTATTAAAACTATATTTAGGATCGAGCTAACTACTTTATTAAAAAATTAGTTAATTATAAAATATAGAAAAATGATATAAGCTCTTTACTTTAATTGATTGTTTTGAGTTTATAAATATGTATTAATTTGAACATTTTAAAATTAACCTCTACTACTAAGTTATTGCTTATGAAATTATTTTCATATTGAATAAATTAAAGTTATAATGCATGTTAATAAATTTATTATATCTTAAGAAATGATGTTTTTATGGATTTTAAATTTATATTTATAATTATTAAAAAAGTTTGATATGAGTGTTCTTAATGTAGGACAAAAAGAGATAAAAAGTCAATCATGTTGAATCAAATCAATTATTCATTTATAAAAATCAAAATAAATTCAACGGTTAAATTGGCCTAAAAAGTGAAATTAGATCCTTTTAATCATTTTATACAAGTTCAAGGGTTAAATTGGCCCAAAAGGTCAAATCTGACCTTTTTGATCTTGCTAAAAAATCTTAGGGGCCAAATTGGACTTTATTCCCATATTAAACACTAAAATATAATTTTTATTATGTAAGTTGGGCTAGCCTCTTTCTGGGATTCCATACTTTGGTGGTATTGGTTAAAATGGAGATAGGAATTGAGGTGGTGGAGCAGTGGTGGTGGTTGAGGTGGCGGTGGCAGTGGTGGTGCAGTGGGGTGGTGATGGTGGTGGTGAAGCAACAGTGGTGATAGTTTAGATGGTGGTGGAACAATGATGGTGTTGGTAGCGGTGGTGGTTGAAGTGGTGAGGTGATGGTTATGGTAGTGGTGGTAGTGAGGGTGGTGAAGTGCTAGTGGTAGTGGTAGCGCAGTGGTGATAGTGGTAGTTGAGGTGGTAGTAGTGGGTGAGGTGGTGGTAGAGCGGTGATAATAGTGGTGGCCCTATGGTGGTGATAGAGTGTTGAGGTGGTGGTGGTGATGATGGAACGATAGTGGTGGTGAGGTGGTAGTATCAAATATCCTTGAATTGTAGAGTTTTTATTAGAGTAGCTTGATATAATTAATATTATATGTGCTTAATGGAATGGTCAATATATATGTTTTTTTTTATGTAATTAATATTATATCAATTTAAGTAATGAAGATTACACATATAATCTCAATTACATTACATTGTCAAAAAAAATCTAACTAAACAATGTAATCAATCATATAATGTAATTTTCATCTCATTGCATGGTTGATTACATCATATCAAACATGACCTAAGATTTTAATATTAATAATAATTTTTAATGGATCTAAAAGTTACTTGATTTATAAAAATTACATGTATTAAATATTTCAATTCATAAAATTACATGCACAAATAATTTGACTTATAAAATTATATTATTAGAATACTTGTCAATAATTAAAAAAAATATAAGCAATTGAAATTGCTAACCATATTGAAATTGCGTATTACATTTATTAAACATATCTAAGCAATTGAAAAATGTGTAAAATCATTATTTAGTTAACTAGACCAAATTTAATTACATGGACCAAATTTGATTCACAACTAATATAAAAATTGAACTTACATGGACTAATAGAAGAATATTAAAGCCCAAAGCCAACTTTGTTGTTCTTTATTAGTTTTTGAAAAAGACCAAAATAAACTTTAATTTCTATTAATTTACTTATCTTACCATAATTATTAATTAGCACGGTAATTAAAAGAAATCACCTTTAATATTTCCTTCTTATATTTTTATTGAGCTATTTAAATTGGTTCCATTGGCTTATAGTGCACATTTTGAATTTTAATGTAGTAATAACTAAGTGGAGGTCCGCACATTGCACGGATTGCTTTATTACTTTGTTATCATATAATGTATTATATGTCACTTTTTATTGCACATATAAAAATAAATATTTATAAAAAATATAAATCCTACGACTTTAAAGAAATAAAAAGAGGTAAATAAAAAAAATTATAATATATATAGTAAAATATAATATAAAGCCCTAAACAATAAGCATTACTTATAAATAAATATTTATAAAATTATAAATTTGAAAGACATATAAGAAAATATATAAAAAATTATAAATAAAAAAAATTTGTTAATGAAGGTGTGACTCTTGGATGGCTCTCTCTCTCAATGGTGATAGCACCCAAGAACCTAAAGCTTCTATAAAAGAGGACGATCTAGTTAATCATAGTAATCGTAAAAAGTGTAAAGATATAGATGGTGATCTGCATGGATCTGGGGAACGTGCATAGGTGGAAATGGGTAGGTCCTTTCGTGATACACTTTTACGACACCCTAACTTGGATGTGATTATGGAGGATGATTTAGCGGAGGCCGAAGCGGATGGTTTTTTAGCTGATGTGGCAACGAATGAGGAGGTCGAGGAGGATGATGAGTATGAGACTTGCCCATTGATTAGGGTAACGAAAGCTGAGCAGCAGAGACTTTGTCGACCTTGGAGGCATGCCCTTATTGTTAAACTCATTGGGCGGTCCATAGGATTCAACTATTTATCTAAGAGATTGAAAGAGCTTTAGCAGCAAGTTTCTTCGTTTGAAGTTATAGCCCTAGACAATGGATTCTATCTTGCTCATTTTAATAGCGCATATGACTATGATCATGCGTTACTAGAGGGTCCATGGATGATCATGGATCATTACCTATCTGTGAGATGGTGGCATCTAGACTTTGATCCATTCATAGCTAACCTTGAAATTTTAACCATTTGGGTTCGATTTTCGTGTTTAATAATAGAATATTATGACCAAGACTTCCTTATGACAATTGGCGCGAAGATAGGAAAGCCAATACCCATTGATACTAACACTAATTTGGTTAATAGGGGTCACTATGCTAGAATGTGTGTGGAGGTTGATGTGACCAAGCCGCTATTGTCAAAATTTAAGCTGCAAAGAAGGGTAAGACGGATAGAGTATGAGGGGTTGCATATGGTGTGCTATGGCTGTGGTCGTTATGGGCATATCCGATATCAATGTTTGATGGGCATTAATGGCCACTAATAGGTAGAGGACGGTGGCAATGATGACCAAGTACCATAGGGTGACATCACTAAACCTATCCCTATAATTTTGGAGTGCCAGCCAATTAATCTTGTAGTGGTGGAGACATTTGGGGATTGGATGTTCGCTAGGAAGGCAAAAAGGAGAGTCCACCGCCCACTACATGGGAAACCAAATCCTAATGGCCTTGATTTAAGCTGTAGTAATAGGGATAAGGGCAAGGGGAAGTTGATAGCCAAGTCTACTGGTAATAGGTTTGCCTCCTTGGTGGATGCCACTACTGACGACTCTTTCCATATTAAGGGAGATATATTTCCCATGCACATCCCTCGTGATGTGTCAATTAGTATAATTGATATGGGTGGCCCTGCTGGGCCTTAGGTAACGCAGGGGGTTAAGGGTGTCTAAGCCCAACAGTCTGCTAAAAAATATCGCTAATTCTCATAAGGGGTTCCCCATTTGGGCCTAGGAGTTGCTCAAAAGCCAAGAGAGTCAAAGAGCTTCGTCTTTGGTTCATCACGACGTGTTGCTTCTGAAGCTGAACATGTGGTCATTATTGGTGGAAAGCAGAACTTGCAGGGTACAAAAAAGGTGGTGTCGGGTGAGGATACTGTGATTGGTTTGGCTGGCCTTACCAACAATCCTTCTTTTCCTCTGGATCAATTTAAAGATCCTTCCATCCCACACCCTTCTGATCCAAACCCCAATGATGATCTTATGGTTGCTTCTGATGCTAAAGAGGAGGATACGGTGGTCCGTGCTACTCCTTCACATGAATTACCAACTCCTAATCTTTCCTTTGCTGAGTTAGTGACTGAGGCCATTATGGACCACCCACCTCCAAGAGGGGCTATTAATTGAGTTATTTGGTTGTTTGTGCTTTTTGGTTGTGCTGTCTTTGGAAGCTAATATGGGTTTCCTTTTATTTCTTCTTTCTTTTTTCATGATTATCATAACCTGGAATTGTCAGGGGGCTTTTGTCTTCCAACTTTTGTCGTGCATTTTTTGAATATAGGAGGTTGTATAAACCAAATATCTTTTATTTGTTGGAACCCAAAATCAGTGGCCATCAAGCTAATGACGTTTGCGGCAGGCTAGGGTATGACAATTGGATTCACATCGAGGCTGTAGGCTACAGTGGAGGCATTTGGATTCTATGGTCAGATATCGATTTTTCTCTATAGTTACTCTACTCGCACCCTCAGTTTATAGTGTGCCAAGTGACCCTTCAATCTGATTATTCTTGGAACATGGGGTTTGTTTATGCTAGTCCTCAGGTTTCGCTGCAGTGACGATTATGGTCTGCTTTCCAATTGAGGCGCTTTAATCTTCCCAAGGAATGGTTATTATTAGGCGATTTCAACTCAGTTATTAGTCAGGAGGAGTAGATTGGGTAATCTGGTTTTAACTCAGCTGGGGCTAAGGACTTTCTATATTGGATATCTACTGTAGCCCTCATTGATATGGGTTATGATGGTAACCCTTTTACATGGAGTAGAGGCCTCACCTCTTCTAATTTTAAAATGGCCAGATTATATCGCTCATTATGCTCTCCTGAATGGCGGTTTCTCTTTCCAGATGCATCGGTGGTGCACCCTCCTAAATTGCATTCGAATCACATCCCATTGGTGGTTACTTTGGATGGTAATGGCATTCGCTCTCCTACTCCCTTTCAAATGCAATTGGCCTGGTTGACCCATAGCCAATTTTCGAATATTGTTAAGCAGAGTTAGGGTAGCCACAATATGATTCCTTCTGCTTTGAAGAAGGTGTCGGTGGATTTATAGCGTTGGAACACTAGTAGGTTTGGCAATATTTTTGCTAAAAAAAAATGTTTAATTTGCCGTATTGATGGGATATAGAGGGCTTTAGGCTCTTATGCAAGGAATCATTTAATCAAGCTTGAGCAAAAACTACAGTAAGAGTTGGAGGAAGTGCTTGAGCAGGAGGAATTATTTTGGTTTCAAAAGTCTAGAGAAGATTGGATAGTTTTAGGGGAACGTAATACTCTTTTTTATCATTTATCTACTATGGTTAGGAGGAGCAAATTGATGGTTAAGAAGTTAAGGGGCCCGTCTGGCAATTGGGAGACAGATGCTTCTCAACTTAATGATATGGCCAATGAGTTTTTCTAGCATCTTTATTCATCAAAGGGTCCCTCGTTAATTAACCTGTTATCGCGAGGGCAATCGCCTACTATTGGTGACTATTTATTGTGGGAGATGGATAAGCCGTTCACTCATGCTGAGATATTTCAGGCCTTGTCGAATATGGCTCCTTCCAAAGCTCCAAGAATTTTTTTATCAAAAAAATGTGGCACATTATTAGAAATGATGTTAGTCGATTTATAATTAATATTTTGAATGGGGCTTCAATTCCAACTAAGGTTAATGAGACTTTGTTAGTCCTTATCCATAAAGTCACGAATCTTGAATTTATTTCTTAGTTTCGACCAATAAGTCTTTGCAATGTGCTATATAAACTCATCACGAAAACTCTTATTAACAGATTGAAGCTAGTCTTACCTGAGTTGATTGGTTCGGAATAATGCAGCTTTGTTCCTGGATGGCAAATCATTGGCAATATCATTCTTTTCCAGGAAGCCTTCCATACTATGAGAACTTCGAGGGGAGTTCAGGGCTATATGGCTATCAAGATTGATCTAGAAAAGGCTTATGATCGACTTGATTGGAATTTCATTGAATGGGTTCTTCAAGAATCAGGTTTTTCAAGTAAATAGTGCATTAGAACTCTATCCATGTCTGTAGCCTGGAATGGTGACAGGTTGCCTAAGTTCTGTCCTTCTCGAGGTGTAAGACAAGGCAACTCAATTTTCTCATACTTGTTTGTGCTTTGCATTGAACAACTCGTTATTTTCATTCGAGAATCTGTGTGTTCCGGTAGCTGGAAGGCTTTGCCACTGTCAAGACGGGGTCCGATTATTTCACATCTTCTCTTTGTCAATGATATGGTTCTTTTTGTTAAGGCCTATCCTCGCCAGATGGCTATTGTTCTCAACATTTTGGATCTCTTTTGTAAAGCCTCGGTCTAAAGGATTAATTTTTCCAAATCTTGTTTATTTTTTTCTCCCAATGCCGATTCTATTACTGCAGCAAAATTATCTCATATCTCAGGTATTCCTCTCACTACCAACTTGGGCAAGTATTTGGGTGTCCCTTCTATACATGGGTGGGTGACTGCTAGTACCTATGGCTATATTTTAGATGCCATGTGAAAGAGGCTGGAGGGTTGGAAGGCTAAAGCTCTATCAATCTCGGGTAGAGTGACTTTGAATCAATATGTTTTGTCCACCATTCCTATTTACTCGATACAATGTACTGTTTTACCAGCTTCCTTATGTCAGGAGATAGAGCGAATTTGTAGGAATTTCATTTGGCATGGTGCTAATGAGGAGCGAAAGGTGCATCTTATCAATTAGTGCACTGTTGAGAAACCAAAGAGTGCAAATGGGCTTGGCATCCGGTGTATGCATAGCATGAATCATGCACTAGTAGCCATGAAAGATCCTCCTACTTTATGGTCTCGGTGTCTTTTCAATAAGTACATGGCTGGTCGAGTTGGTTAGGACTATCCTCGAAAGACTAATGCATCGACTATTTGGATAGCCTTTCGTCATGGGATGGCCTCGCTTCGCAAGAGGATTGTCCAAGATGTTCGTAACGGGCTCAGGACTCGCTTTTGGATGGATTTATGGCTACTTATTGGTCCTTTGTACCAATATGCTTTGGTTCCTATTTTTGAATATGCACAAACTTTGATGGTAAGACACTTTTGGTTTCCTGATAGTGGATGGGATTAGCACGAGTTGGCTCAAGTCCTTCCCTCTCATGTATTGTAATTTTTGGCTCCTATTTGCTTATCTGGTGATGTGGGAGCATGAGACTCTTTTGCTTGGAAATATTCAGCTATAGGTCTTTTCTCAGTTGGTTCAGCTTATCATTTGGCTATATGTCATTCTGCTGGTCATAGTGTTAAGTTGTGGAAAATGATTTGGCGGCTTAAGGTGCCCTAACGAGTTTGTATGTTTCTTTGGGAGGTGGCTCATAAGAAGATAATGTGCAATGTAGAATGAAAAAGGAGGGGCTTTATCACCTCTGATATTTTTACTGTTTGCAATTCCTCTCTAGAGGATATCATGCATGTGCTTCGAGGCTGTCTTCATGCTCGAGCAATTTGGCAACAATTTGGAGTTGGGAATTTTTTGAATGAGTTTTTTCAGCTAATTGATGTTCAGGTATGGCTTTTTGCTAACCTGTCTTTGTTCTTGACCCAAGTTTCGGGTCTAGCATGGGATGTGTTATTTGGGGTGATTGTGTGGTGGTTGTGGAGGACTAGAAATGATGTTGTATTTGGTACTGTTGATCAGTTTCTTCCTCTTTCGAAGGTTGTTCTGGTTCAACAAGCTACTGAGGTGGTTATGGCATGGTCCAAGGCTGGTCATCTTTTCCAACATCAGGATCCCAAGTGCTTGTCTTTTATTTGTTGGCAGCTTCCTCCAATGGGCTGGGTGGTTGTTAACACAGATGGTGATTCCAAGGGTAATACTAGGCTTGCTGCATGTGCGGGAGTTTTTAGAAATGCTACCATTGGTTGGTTGTCGGGATTCCAAATGAGGCTTGGGCTTTGTGGTGCTATGAAAGCAGAATTAGAGGGGGTCTATCGTGCTTTGCAACTAGCATGGGCTAATGGCTTTATGCAGCTAGTTCTTCAAACTGATTCCTAGGCTGTGGTGGATATGCTTAACGGAAACACTAGGGGCTCTTTAAGGCTGGTTAATCTTGTTCATGGTTGTCATGAGATGGGGAGTTGGCAAGTGCAACTAATCAAAGTTTACAGGGAAACGAATAGGGTGGCTAACTGCTTAGTTAAAGAGGCAATTTCATTGCCTTTAGAGACCCATGTGTTGCAGGATGCTCCTTCTAAGATAAGGCATTTATTAGAGACTGACATAGTTGGTGCTATATGGCCACGAATGGTGTAATTTAGATTTAATATCCTCCTCTTTATAAATAAAAAAAATCCATTTATAAATAAAGATAAATATATGTAAAAGTAGATAATTATTCTAAACAAAGGACACAAAAAATTAAATAATTCAATCTAAAACTAAAAACTAATAAATATTTAAATATAAATATAGTTAATTATTTTAAATAAATAATAATTTTTAAAAAAATTTTAAATGATTAAATAAAAAATAAGAATTTAAAATTGGAATATACATATAGATTATTATTGTAAATCAACATTAAGTTCTAAAATATAATTATTTCATATAAATGATAATAAAATTTAAATAATAAAAATATTGTTTTAACTATAGGTAGGTTTAAATATTTACTTATATATATATATATTTAATAAAGAGATTTTTCTTGGCAGATGATGATGATAATGATAAATAAATAAATAAAAATTATATATTTCTCTACCCAATTTTAATGAAACTCTCTCAAAATTTAAATCATACAATTTATTGACTTAACAAGTTGTAGAATAATATATATATATATATATATAATTAATTACATGAATTAAAAAATTATAAATAATTAAAATTTACATACATATGAACATGGACCAATGAATTGTAAAATTTTTTACTATCTACTAAAAATATAATAAATTTAAAAAATACATAAATAGGTTAATAATTGGGTTCTCTTTTTCTTTATCTTGTCAACATGATATTTCTCATATCTTCTACATAATAAAGAGAAGATAAATCACAAGATGTACAAAAAAAGGAGAAGACCATAAAAATTGTATAAGAAAATTAAACACTTGAAACGTAAAAAAAAAGAGATAAAAAAATTAATATTACCTCAATCGAAGAAAATGAATTAACATTATTTGGATTAAAGTTAAAAAAAACTACATATATATACAAATAAAGAAAGCAATCAAAACTCAAAAGAATTGAAAAACAACAAAAGGAATAAGTAAAAACTCATTGTGGAAGAAAATCATTGGAAATGATTAATATAGAGGTATATATAGATAAAAAATTAAATTGTTTTGAAATTTTAATTTTAAAAATTTAAAAAAAATTCAAAAGTTTTAAGTTTTAATTTTAAAATTCAATTTTTTTTAAAGGAATAAATCTCAATTTGATCCATGAACTTGTTTAGCGAAGTAAAAAAGGTCAAATTTGATATTTTGAGCTAATTTAGTTCTTGAATTTATATAAAATAATTAAAAAGATTCAATCTCACTTTTTAGATCAATATAACTCCATAACTTGTTTTAATTTTTAAAAATTAGCAATTTATTTTAATTTAATATGATTGACTTTTTATTCTACACTAACAACACTCACATCAAACTTTTCTAATACTAATGAATATAAATTTAAAATTCGTAAAAACATCCTTCCTTGAAATATAATAAATTTATAAAAAATGCATTATGACTTTAATTTATTTGATATGAAAAATACATAATTTCCATAAAATGATTATGTCACGACCCAAAACCGTAGGCCGGACCGGCACTAAGACCTAGGTAAGCTTAAGGCACCCGAGGCCCGTAGTAAGCCTAAACTATCAAAATCCATCCCTATTATCATTTGACTATCGGAATAGTAAGCCCATATTATGACATTTTTCATAAGACAATCAGAGTTAATAATTCTAACCCAGCATTAGTAATACATACTATT
>CANUEX010045502.1:0-23410 GCA_948099535.1 Jatropha multifida | reverse complement strand
AGACTGTGGTGAGCTTTATTAGAACAAACATCATTTATCATTTTGGTGTGCCTCGATACATCATAACTGATAATGGAAGGGAGTTCTACAATAAAGCCATGGACAAGTTATGTGAGCAATTCAAATTCAAGCAATATAATTTGTCCATGTATAATGCACCAGCAAACGACTTGCAGAGGCATTCAATAAGACTCTGGGCAAACTTCTCAAGAAAATAGTCAATCGATCAAAAAAGGATTGGCATGAAAGGTTGGGGGAAGCATTATGGGCTTATCAAACTATATATAGAACATCAACTCAAGCAACTCCATATTCGCTTGTTTATGGTGTAGAAGTTCTTCTTCCTCTTGAACAACAAATTCCATCCTTAAGAATTGCCATTCAAGAAGGTCTCTCCAATGAAGGCAATGCTCGGCTTCGCTTGCAAGAGTTAGAAGCACTAGATGAAAAGTGGCTTGAAGCACAACAGCGTTTGGAGTGTTATCAAGCCCGAATGTGCAAAGCTTTTAATAAGAAGGTGCGAATTCGTTCTTTTCAAGTTGGTGATCTGGTTCTAGCAGTGAGAAGACCGATAATCATGTCACGATGTATGGGCAATAAGTACCTTTCAAATTGGGACAGACCATATGTAGTTCAAGAAGTTTACTCAAATGGAGCATACAGAATAGTGGATCAAGATGGAGTGCGGATCGGGCCAATCAACAGCAAGTTTTTGAAGAGATACTACGCCTAGAAGCTCGACAGCGCTCATGGCCCGCATGAGCTAAAATTGTGAACGGCTAATAAAAAAAAAGGCAAGACAAATATTGTAATTGAACTACATTTTGACTTGATCCTTAAAAAAAAATGAAGGTACGTAGGCAGTTTAGTATTTTGCTAAGTACAATCGCAAAAAAAAAAAAAAATCAAAATTGAGCGAACAGAATAAGTGTGATGAGTAACTAATGAAATCAAATTTTATTAATAATAAAGAAATTTGATTACATTCCAACAAAAAAAAATAAGAAGAATAAGCAAAGTCTAAAAAAAAAGCTTCTATGGATTCTATTCAAGCTGCTCCAACTCAGTGCGCTTATCAGTAAGAACTTCTGCAATTTAGAGAGAGATTGCTCATCTTCTTCACTACGAACTGGCATGGCTTCAACTTTGGATATTTCTTCACGAACTTGAGAAACTGTGCTTTGTTTCTCCAAAACATCGCTTTTCATAACTTCTAAGGAAGACTCAAGTACTTTCTTCCTTGAAGTTAGCCTGGCCAGTTCTTCCTCAATTTTGGCAAGTTCATCCTCAACAAATGAAGCATTGTCAATGACCTCTTTCTCAAGATTCAAAGAATTATCCAGTTTCCCTTTTAACTTCTCCAATTCCTTCAGCTGAAATTCTGATGAAACACTTGAAGAAAAAGATGACTTCAGCTGTAAGAAATCATTTACAAGCTTGAGGTAACCCGTGAAGTGCTCTCTTAAGATGGTGGTATCAAATCCTTCTCCTTTTTCAAGGCCATCAAATATTATGTGGGCTTGTTTAGCAAGAGAAGGAACATGTGCTGTAAAAGTTCGACCAATTTTGGCTCTTAATCCTTTCCATGCCATTACTGAAACTCTACGGCGACAGTCAGTCATAAAATCATTACCACAAATGCAGATATTTTAGAGGTAACAGGACAACTCATTTTCTTTGTTTGATGAGTATTTTGTGGTTTTCGCTATAGTGACCAATGCTAGATTCTCTCAATGGAGGATTTCCATCAAGATCTTCGAAGTAATTAGGGAAAAATCAAAAGAAGCTGGCCCAAGTATAGAACTCATGCTGTCTATAGGCAGTGCACAAGGATCATCATCATAAATCACATCATTGAAACCCATTTGCAATAAGAAATTTTAAAAAAAATTCAAGGGATTGGAGTTAAAAAAAAGGAGAAAAATCTTACCGTGTCATCAGCATCATAAAGTTGTTGTGCTGACGAAGCCTGCTTGTGTCGCTTTATTTTCTTCCAACAACCGTCTGAATCATGTTGTTCTTCACTTGAAGGAGATGAATTAAGTATCTTCCTCTTAGAACGTCTTTGTTTGGAGTGGGAATCCAATGCTTCTTCAGTTGTTTTTGGAGTTGTTGCAGCTTGGGTGGAGATGCCATTATTTGAGGGATTTGACTCATCGCTAGCTTCTATAAGAGAATCTTTCTATGTAGAAGTACCAGCAGCTGTTCAAGGTTTCAGCTTTAATATAATTGGTGCCTCTCTCTTATCTTTTTCAATAGTAGATTCTTGGGGAGGATTCAAAGGGATGCATCTACTCTTCTCAACATTTAAATTCTTCAAACGGGAAGACTTTGAAGATTTCAATAATTTTGGCATTGCTTTTAACTTTGGCGACTCATTTTGAGGGTAAGCTTTAGACCATTCCGTTTTCCACCAATCTTTATACGCTTCAGTATAAGAGAAACGACTATCAAGTCTTACTGAAGGAATAGTAAGTTTAGCATCACTGGCTAAATGAACGCAAGATTTCCAAAGCTATATAACTATTTCCAAACACACTTTTGCAAAGGATATGTCTATGTTACCAGGAAGATCTTGGCAATACCCCAATTGTCTACTAAATTTGTGGTGGCTATATGACTCAATGAAGTATTGGTTCTTATAGCACAAAGTCAAGAAGCTTGAACGAAGATTGATCAAGTGTTCCACTTTTTGTGAAGACAACTTGCCATTATCTTCTAAAAGGAGGTCTCTCTTCATCACATGAGATGGACCCAAATAGGCTTTCCTTTCCATAAAAAGTTTGGTGACTTCAGTTTCATTGTAGTATTTGGCCATTCGTTGTCCATAATAGGAAGTCATTTTAGCATCTCCATCAATATCATGCGTAAAATGCATGTCAAAACGGTTAGCTAGCCAAGCATAGACATAATGGAAAGGTAATGGAACTTCATATCTCTTCAAAGTTATTGCAGTAGAAATTTCTCGAAGGCCCCTATAAATGCTTGCCAAAACAGGAATAGCTAAGGAAAAGGTTTCGCCAGAGGCAATCTTACTTGCAACTTTGAAAGTGCTTGGGTGAATAAGATTCACTGGATCATGTGGAAGAGCAAACTTGCATAACCAACAAGAAATCAAAGCAGCCAAATAAACTTCTTCTCGTAGATCATCTTCTATGTTTAGAATTTCAAAAGGCTTTTGCTAGTTTGCATCTCGTGGTAACTTATTGCCAATAACACCTGAAGGATTAAAATTTTTCTTGGGAGGAGCAATTCTCTTAGTGTAGTCCTTTTCAGGAGGCTCAGGATATCTAACAGAACCGCGAAACCAAAGTTTACCCAGTTACAAACATTCAACTCAAAGGTGCTTTCAACTCGCTTGCATTTTTGCAGTAAGCATAGAACAAGTATTTGCAGCTTCGTGGTAAGAAAGAAGCTCCATCTCCATCAACTCCAGTAAGATCTGCAGCTGAAGGAATCATCTCATCATAAAATGAGCCATGGATTGGAAGTCCACCAAGGAACTTCAAATCCAGAAGAGAAATTAACTATTCTCCAGTTGGGAGGAAAAGAGTATTTGTTGAAGCACTCTAATGTTCACAAAAATGATGAATGACATTGGGGCAACAATTATAAGTGAAGAGTGATGCGAACAAGGCGTGATACACATTGGCTTTCAAAAGCAGTTGCTTATTACTTGCCAGCACATCTTCAAGCCACTCCCAATAGAGTTCGGCAAATGAAAATTCACTAGAAAATTTGAAGGAAGTATGCCAAGAAATTTCATTGCTGTGGATGCGACTCCTCAAAAGTGGAAGATTATTTGATGGAGTTTAAAGCAAATGAAGTGAAGATTGCAGCAAAAGGTACTAGACACCCTTAATTACTTCATGTGAAAGTTGGAATTCACATGATCGTTCAATAGTCCAATCCATAAGATGAGATGGGTCAACTTTGCTTGATGCATTGGCTCCCAAAAATTCATCAGCAGACCTTTGAAAAGTGAAGATTATTCGAGGGTTTGAATCCTCTTCATTGTAGCTAAAAAATTTCATGCATGGAATTTTGCGCGAAGCCGAAAGATCAATTATGCGAACTGTTTTAATGAAATCTAAAAAAAAATAGTTGGCTACCTAAAAAAAGAAGAGGACTTGTTAAAAAAAATAAAAAAAATCAATCAAAATTGATTTCGACATGTCCACGGCAAATATAGTTCATATGAATTAAAAAAAAGAAAAAAAAATCAAATTCATATGATCAACTATGTTCAAGCCAAATTAAATTCGTTAATTGTTGATCATCAATTGAATCGGGCATGCAAATTGAAGACAAGTATGTGGGACTACTTTTCATGATCATCAATTAAGAATTTTAGAAAAAAAAATTCACGAAAGCCTCCATAGCTGATTCATGGTGCAGGCCATGATTTTATAATGCCACCAAGTTAACAAAAAAAAAGCATGCAAGGAAGCATAAAGTTGTTATATATATATGTATTTGAAGACTCAACGAAGCAACACAGAAGCATATAGCAACTATATATATATATATATATATATTTGAAGAGTTTGACGAACAATAGCAACACATCAAGGAAAAGAATCATAAAGTCGTTATATATATATATATGAAGATGTTATGTGAGTGAACCAACGGTGGCAACCAGTTTGCGATTACATTGCAATTAATAAAAAAATAAAAACATAAAGTCATTCAGTGGCCAATGAATCAATCATGGCCCGACTTACAGTATACAAGCGAGCAATGTGAAAAGATGAAGGCAACACAGTGGCGAAAAAAAAAAATGACGAAATAATTCAAAGCATGAGAGAAACAAACCTGAGTTGGAAAAATAAGGGACCGGATCTTGAGATTGATCCAAAATCAACTTGTTACAAATTTGCAAAATGAACACAGATATATGTTGGTGAATGATTAAAGAGTAGATTATTCTTTTTATCACAGCTCCAGGAGTTCATGTAAAAAAAAAAAGAAAATATATCAAGCAAAGGGTCCCTTTTATATAGAATTGTCAACTCTGAATTCGACAAGGAATTAAATTTTTCAACTCCGAATTCGACAAGGATTTAAATTTTTCAACTCCGAATTCGATAAAGATTTAAATTGTCAACCCCGAATTCGACAAAGATTCAGATTTTCAACTCCAAATTCGACAAAGATTTAGATTTTCAACTCCAAAATTATGAAGGATTTAATTTCTTGAAGGACAAAAAAAAAAGGAAATTCTAATTAAAAAAATTAGAATTTCACTGTTTGGACTAAAAAAAAGGGGCCTATTAAATTGGAGTTACCAGAAAATGTTAAACTTGAAAATTCAGGTTTAAAAAAAAAAGAAAAGAAAAGAAAAAAAATCATGCAAAAAAAAAAAAGGAAAGGGGCATAAATTGAAAAAAAAATTCTTCTTCAAATTTTCGAGACTCGTTCCAGCAAACTCATGAACAAGTCTCGAGAGGGTATCTGTAGACACCTAAATTTTATTTAAGTTAATTTAATTATTAACTTAATTATTTAATTAGCTAATTAAATTATTGGTTAGTTAAAATTAAATAATTTATTTTAATAACCTATCAAAATATTTAAATGGTTATTAAAATAAAATTATTGGATAAATATCATTTACTGCATAAATAAATAATGTAGTAAAGTCTAATAATAATTAGCCAAGTTGACCAATTAAATTAAATCTTGGTTAGTAAGCCAGGGTCTACATGAATTAGGTAACATAGCAGCAGCCAATGAGGATTTGCCAAGTGGACCAATCAAATTACAGAGGGACTCCCTCAAATCTCTATAAATAGAAGACCTCTCTTCATATACATACACATAGGGACTCGTAGAGAAAAAGACAGAAAAAAAGTCTCGAAACTCTATCGAACTCAAGACTCAAAAGTTCTCTCTTAAGTCCAAAGAGTCAAAATTCCACGTCAATTCAAGATCAAGTCTCCACGGCCCTTGAATCGTCAAACACTCATTATTCATCAATTCAACGTCAAGTCTTTTCGGCTGTTGAATCGTGTTTAAGATAAAGTCTTTCAATCCTTGAATCGCGCTTCCGACAAAGAGAAGAATCAGAGGATAATCTTCATTGTAATAGAAGATTGCACTAGAGATTGTATCCACTACATCACAAATACAATTTGTATTTTATAATTTTTTGCTTCTTAATTTCAAAAACAAATTTTACGTCTACAATGATATTTCATCATCATGCTAGATTTTCTTTTTCTGAATCGTCTAATGAACTGATTTGAATTGAACAAGTTCTTCAGCTTTGTTATTTTTTGTCCTAGAGAATTCTCATTTGATACTACTTAGTTTTCCTAAATATATTTATAATTTCTATCATTCTATTATTTGTTTGAAAAAATTAATTTAAAATTTTAATTACCCATATAATAAGTTCAATTAATTTGTTAATTGCATAGCATGAATAAAACAGTTTAAGTATAATGACATCACAGTTATATGGGCAGTAGAATTAAACAATTATCAATAATTCTTAGGCTAATTATTTTATTTTTCTGTTTGAAATTTTTTTATTGAAATTATTTCATTTTTTTAGTATGAAGGGAAAGGTATTATTATCGATGAAATTCTAACAACTAAACAATTATTTTGAAACTTTTTAATTAATTATGTTATAATTAGGAATTGAATTTTCAAACAGGGCGTTAAAATCAGCTATTGTGTTGGGTTTGCATGCGAAACCGTTAGGGTGAACAAGAATACAATTCATTTAATAATCTGTGAAATATTTAACCATTAGAGGGTTAGACAGTTAACCCATGACACGATCCATTTAAACTCTTATAATATATGGATCATCCGTGTATGATAAAAATTCATTTAAACTCGATCCTAATCTATTTAATTTTCGTGTTACGTCATATTGTGTTTCGGACCCATTTTGAACCCCTATTCTCAGGCTTTAAACGAGAGCGAGAGGTTGAATTAATTGTTGAGGCCATTTGGCTGTTACAATTCTTAGTTCCCTCTATTTGGTGTGGAGATCATCACTGCACTGCTTCTCTGAAATTAAAAACTATGGGTTTGTTAGCAGCAGCAAACCACAGCCTCCGGTTCATGAATTCCACGCCTTTAATTCCTTTTGCCCACTGTTAATTCTCTCACATATCTCTCTCTCTCTCTCTCTCTCACACACACACACACACACACACTAAATAGAAACAACAAATGCACCTGAAATAAGAAGTTAGGCCAACAGTTTCTCATGATACCTCTCTCCATAACCAGATCAACATTTTGCCTATATATATAAATCAATTAACATAATTTTCAGAATTATACGTAAAGTGATGGAAAAGAATAAAAGGACAAAAAACGGCGCTAGTTTCTTCCAAATGCCGCTTCACTATCCTAGATATACTAAAAAAGATTATCAGACCATGCCGGAGTGGCAGCTTGATGCACTTCTTGCCGAATATGGATTGCCCATAAATGGCGACTTGGCTTGTAAGAGAGAGTTTGCAATGGGTGCATTTCTTTGGCCCGATTGTTCAAACGATGACCAAGAATCAAGAAATTCATCGCATCGTGTAGCATTTAGTACAAATAAGATATTTAAGATCGTCAAGTTTTTATATAGTGCAGAGCGTTATTAAAATTTTCAGTTACGTCTCCTCTAAACTCCTTTGCAATAACATAATCTTTTTTGTAGTTGTGTACTACTTCTTTCTGTCTCTGTGATATATTAATATTTGAATATTTTATATATAATAAGTGTATAATTATTATTTATTGTGTGATTTTGAAATGACATTTGAGCTTATACATCTAATTTTATTCTGCTTGAATGAAAAGTACATCATTAATAATTGATAATTAATGGCTTTGATTCTCCAGCAAAATTTGTAGTAGAATTTTGCTTCCCATGCAAATCCTTCTCTCTGGCTAATCAATATACATAATAAAGTAGACACACTATAAAAATTTAGGCGATTACCAACGGATATTTCCGTCGGTAAAATGAATAATTTGATAGGTAAATTAAATTACTGAAGCAATGCCGATGAAAATATATCGTCGGTAAAAGCCTTATCGATAAAAAATTAGCTACCAAAAAAAATTTGTGTCGATAAATTAGCCACAATAATTGGTCGGTAATTTATATTTTCATCGATAATTTGGTGGTTAAATCCTTTTAGATTTGGTGGGTAGATAGTCGGCAAATATTTTGGTCGGTAATAGTCAGTATTCCGTCGATAATTTGGTCAGAAAAAGGTCGGTATTTTGTCGCTAATATATTTAATTACTATTTTAAAAATTATATTTCCGTTGGTAACCGGTGGGTATTCCGTTGGTAAAATTTGCCGAAAGTCAATTTTTTCCATTTTTAAGAATAAATAATTTGTCTTGAATTACCTGTAAAAATTACATTTAAATTGTAGATAAATAAATATGTAAATAAGCTAATGTTTACATAATATTAACATAAACAAACTTACAAAGGATCATGGGAATTTCTCTATGAAGATGATTCATAGGAAACATCAAAGCATTTACCGAAACATTAATGGAGTTAACGAAAGTCATAGGAAATCTCCGAGTCTTAACAAAAGTCATATCGACCACAGCTTTTGAATAGGAAAACTCTAAGTCTTAAGAAAAGTCATATTTTTAATGTCATATCAAGCTGAAAGTATTATTAATGGAGTATAGAAACATTGTGTGGACCTATTTATAAGTCTTTCTAAGTCTTTTGCTAAGGACAATGCATGGTTCATGGAAATAGTGCTGGATGCCTTTGTCTTTTTTATAGGAAAGGCTACTCTGTACATTTAATGGATACTATTGGTAATTAATTGTTCATGATTCATAAGCCATGACCACTCGCTTGAGTTCAATCAGCAATCTCTGCAAAAGAGCAAAGATCAAAACTTCAATTAAACAATACTCTGAATGAGAGGCTGCAAAGTCAGAAAGGGATACTTCATCCGTCATCCTTGTCTAATTTCGTTAAATGCATGAACTGAAATGAAATATGAATTTTCAAAACAACACAGGGCAACAGAGGTTTGCCTTACAACAACAATTTTTAAAAACTCTTTGTTGGAGTTGTAATTAAACTAAAAAGAAAGTGCACTTTCTCTCTTAGTTGACAGATAAATTAAACAGTTTATTTTGTGTTAGGATTTTACAAAGCAACTGAGAAATCGTAAAATCGTACCTGCTGTAGAAAAACCAATGACGTTTGGACCACCACTCACCGGCACCGACAGCAATATGGACTCACCGACGATGAGCGTTAAGCTCTGCTCTGTTTTCCGTTAACTTCTACGTCAAAGAGAAAGAATTAAGGGAGCGGCAAAGAGAAGAGGGAAGAGAACAAAATAGAAGCTACAATAAATTTGTGGGCTTAAAATGCCTAGCGTTTACCGACCCAATTTCCATCGGCAACAAGTTAAAAAATCATCGATAATTTAATTAAAAAATAAAAAAATTTTACCAACTGTGGGTCCCGTATATAGGTATGGCACAATCCAAGAGGGGGGAGGGGTGAATTGGGCTTTCTAAAAATTTTGTTTTTAAAAGCACCAAATTAAAATTTTATTTGCAGCGGAATTAAAATACTCTTACAATACAATTCTAAGATTAGAATGACTATGTGAAGTACAACAATTGAAATTAGGATTGACTCATAAGTCTTCTTACAAAATTAGAACAACTCAATGAAGTAATGTTATCACATTTAGAACAGCTTCGCAAAGCTACTGCAAGTTTAGAGAATGAACTAAGCTTAAAATTTTGAACTAAAATAAATTTAGAATAACCAATTAGAACTTCAGAAGATTATGATGCAGAAATCTAGAGTTCTAATTTTGTACAGAGATAGAGCTTGCTTACAATCAAAACTGAACTTAAATTAACTTAGCATTTCTGAGAATATGGATACTTATGTAAACTGAAAAATAATCAAGCAACAACTTCAGAAAAGGAAAGAAGATAGACACAGTGATTTATAGTGGTTCGACACTAACTTGCCTATATCCACTCCCCAAGATACAACTTGAGATCCTCCACTATGTTATCTCTTTTCAAGGGTAAGAGACAAACCAACAAATACAAGGAAATAGATTTAATCACCTAAATCTAATCTTAACCCACTAGATTTCACAGGTTTTAATTGACCTTTAACCTTTTCTGTTTTACAGAGACCAGAAAACTCAGATCAAGACTTTACAATCTCACTCAAGGAAAAGGCTGCTTGAAAGCCTATAACACACTAGCTTCTCAACTAAGCTAATGAACAAGTGTATTTTCTTTTTTAAAATCTCTAACCACAACAGATTACCAAATCTATATGGAAAGAGAGAAATGCAGTTATAAGCACAGAAGAACAAATTACAGATTTAAACTCAGAAACACAGACCTATTCTTTAGAAAGAGATGAAAATAGAAAATCTTTTCACTTGAATGATATTTCTTGAAGAACAAACGATGAAAAGAAATCGAAGGGGGATTGAAGAGAGAGCTTTGAGAGATTTTGAAAGCTTGAACAATGGCTCCAACTCTTGTCCAACGTTAATAAGAAGAAACAAAAAATTTTTTATAGAGAAATGACAGATTCACTTTTAATAACGTTCAAAATTAAGAGCATTAAATGAGACTATCACATTTTTTGCTAAAGCAAGGTGAGGCATGAGGAGTAATTAATAAACTTTTCATTTGGTTTAAGCATGCACGACAGTTAGCATTAAATGAGAAGGGATGGTGTAGTAAACCAGAGTTGTATTTAAAACCAAAAAGTTAACAGCTGTAGCAGAACTTCTGACAGTTGAATTCAGAAACACAGCTGTAGATCAGAAATGCATTAAATAGCCGTTAACTAAGATTTTCTCAAAAGATATTTTGAAAGGAAAACGTGGAGGGAAATCTTTGATCATTACTTTCAGCTTTTCTTACTTTAAAATATTTTAAATTAATTTTTGAGTGAGAGAGAAGAGGAATGTTATTTTGTGCTTATAATCATTATTTCTCTAAAACCTATTTTAATTGCCTAAGACACGTACCAATCCAAATAATCCTTCCAAGGCTTCATAGTCTTCAAGCAAATGTCTTTAATGTAGGAAGATAATTTCTTTAATTAATCTTTAATAACAAAATCTGCATGAAACATTTTTAGCACAAAAAATAATATATAAATTTATTTAGTTTTAAAATAATCATCAAAATTAAGAGGAAAAATAAATCTTAAGCCAACACCAACCAATTTGGTGGTAATTAATTAAGATTAATAGTAATTAATATGATCAATCAAAATTAAATTACTTTTATCGTGCAATCAATAAACTTAAAATTCTTAATAATATTTTTATCAATATATACAATTAGTATAAATATTTTAATAATCTCGATATTTTTCCACCCGTTTTCACTTTTATATATAACTAATATTTTGATGACGCATGTTGCATGCTTCGCTTCTTGTTGTAGATACTCGCTATTTAATTTGTATTTTGTTTAACAATAATTTATTTTTCCCTTCTCATATATCCAAAAATTCATTTTTACTAAATAAAAAAGCATAATTTCAGTAGTAATTATAAAAATTAATAAAATAAATAAAATATTTCTTTCGGAAAAAAAAAAAAAAAAAAAGCAAACTCTATAGGTCAATGAGTGTTTAAGGTACCTGCAATAGTGAAAATAAAGATATTATTAGAATATACAAATAATGGAATAGTGGTGAGTTTTTAAATTTTAATAGACAAAGTAAAAAATATATAGTAGTTATATAAAATAAAATAGTAATATAATTATAATTATAACATAATTGATTGATTGTGTAGAAAAGGCACAATTAATTATTTTATAATTCATTTCCAAATAAATAATTATAATATGATTAAATATTACTTTAATATAACTTACATCTAATATTAGTTTGTTACATATAACTATTACACTTAGGCTCTTTATATTATTATATTTGAAATAAATTTTTATTTTATTTTTTATTCGGTAAACGTAATTATCTTTCTTTACCAAACTTAACTTCTTTATTTAAAAATTAATTTTTTAAAATTATTTATCCAAATTAAATATTAATAATAAATTAAAATGGAACGCTTATATATTTACCACATTTAAAGTATATCATATTTAATATACAACATAATTTTTTATTTTATCAAATTGAATTTGAATTTTTATGTACCATATTTAGTATATTAAATAATTTCTTATTTTATCAAAACTAAAATTTTATATTCTTACTATATTTAGTATGTACACATTTAATATAATTTAGATTTAATAGAAAATTTATATAACTAATAAAAATTAAATTACTTTTTTTTCAACTAATAAAGTAATTGGATTAATATGTTAAATTTATTTTTGGATTATTTCAATTGAATTAGTAATTGGATAGTTTATGTTTGATTGGGGACTAAAGTGAATTTCCATCTAAAAAATCTTAAGCATTAATTCGTGGATTCTCTCGTACACATTTTGCAATAATTACATAATCGTATCGAAACCTTTTATGTATTTTCAATTGAAAACAAAAACTCCAAAACCTTTCTGTAAAAGGATTCCTAGTCATAAATGGTAATAAATTAATAAATAATCCTCTCCAAATTAGGAAAAAAGAAAGAGTAAAACCCTCTATAAATACCTAGATTAAGAGGACCGAGTTCAGTTAATCTCCATCTTCTTCATTGTAAGTTGGTATTAGGTCAAAGATTTTTCTCATTCTTGTACATGCAGATGAAAATGGCATTTGGTGGCTTTTCTCTGCGTTTCGTCGAAACTTATACACGTAATGGACGAAAGCCTAGGGACTTAGAGCCATGAAATTACAGTTAATCGCTTCTCCTTGTATAAGTCAGTGTTAAGAATTTTTCTCACTCTCATCTACGCAGATAATGGTAGTTGGTGGGCTTTCTCTACTTTTCATGGATGAAGAACGTGAAAGAGCTAGCGAATTACAAGAGAATAAAGAAATACCTGCTCCGAACTCTTCTGCAACAAGCAACAACAAGAAGATAACAAGAAAAAGAAACCAAGAGGATTGTCATTATACTTTCAGGATTCCTTTGCATTATCCAAGATTTTCTAAGGAAGAAATTAAGGAGATGAAAGAATGGAGAATTGACTTGCTTCTCCAAGAATATGGGTTGCCTCTTTATGGTAACTTGGATTACAAAAAACAGTTTGCGATTGATTCTTTACTTTGGTGCTCAAGACAGACCAATACTGCTGCTTCTTCTGATTCCACAGGTGGCTGTGCTTCTGATTCCACTTATGGTTGTTCGCAAGAATATGCTTCTCATGAGGAAAAGAAGTTAAAAATCAGTTGTATTAGTTTTCTTAGCTTTCTATTTCATGCATTAGGGTTCGCAAAAGTGATGTAGCTTTCTATGGTCTGCATAAGTGATGTTTAATTACTAATTAAATATCATCATAAGCTTAATTAGTAGTAATTTAGGACCTTTACGCATTTACCAATGAAGAACTCTTGATAAACAAAAAAAATTTCAAGATCCTTGATCAAGATTATTAATTAATATGTATATTCTATGTAAATGTATGTTGACAGTAATAGTTAATGCAATGAAGATAAAAAAACCAAGATTATATTACAATTCTGATTACATCCTGTTTTAGTTTAGCAAAATCAAACTAGCCTAAGATTCACATTTGGTGCCAAACAAAAAGAAATAGAGCCTGTTAAACTCTCAAGAGTAATTTTCTCCTTTCTTTGTTAGTTCCATCATTGGCCTTAGCTAATTTCTGTATATCCAAAACAGAAACAAGCTTTAAAATAATTCTTCTTCCCTCCAATTTTAGGACACATCACAGGAAAGCCAAATACAATATAATAGTAGCTAAAATTCGCCATAGCCACTATCTTTAAGTTCCTTTGATTAGAGGATAACACTATCTAACACTTCCATGCAATGCAACTATATATACATTCTAATACCGCCTCCTCAATCGCCTGGCATTGGGATTTACTGATTCTGCTGCAGCCCCATCTGTTGCTAGATCTAGCCCGTAGATGCTGCTCCCACTCCTCTTCCGACCTGACTGATTTGAATTCTCATCTCCTAATGCAAATGTCTTCAGCATCTCACACAACAATGCCGGGCAGCTTTCTTCTAAGTGACGGAATCCTTCTGACTGCATTACCGCTGGAAAACAGTAAAACATAAGATCAGTTATCAGCTTCTCCTTATGAAACAGTAAAATGTACTGCATAAAAGGGGACCAGCGCATGAGCAATTGTTACATTCATGGTTAAATAAAGGACGAAAATACAGCTATATTCAAGGTTTGCAACTACATTGATTTCCAGTGACAATGACAAAGATGCTCAACCGAATGCTGCATATATTCACATGATGTAGTGTTGCAAATTCGAAAAAAAAAATACTGAAAGCATTTGCATCAGCAGGCAGAATGTTGCCTCAAGAAAACTAACACTTGACTTCCAAAACCATAGAAAACAACCAGTCACCTGCGTATCAAGGTCAAATCCCTATTCATGGGATCTAGAAACTGAAAAAAACAAATACCTAGTCTGTTTAGCACATGTGATGTTAAAACAGGCACGTTTCAATCACATGATGAATTTCCTACCTGCACAAACAAAACATATACCTATTCTTGCACTAGCAGACCTAAAATCTTATAGATAGGATCTGCCATCCTCCACCTTTTTTTCAAGCCAACAGTACCTAATTTCCCTTGCCTATCTACTGCAATATTGTTCCTTCTTCCTCTATCATCTGCTAGCAAACAATACAAGATTTATTTATTACCTCACGCCATAGCATTTGATATGGCAAAATGTTGATTATTATGATTCTTACAATTTGAAAAAATAATTTCTCAAAACCACAGACATGATAACCAGCATCCCACTTCAATATCTTCTTTTAATCTAATCTCAGCTTGATTCTTCACCTAAAAATCATAATTTTATCATTTCTAAATCAAAATGCATGCTGTCACATCATAAATCATCTCAACAAGTGGACTTGATGGGATTTTGCATAGCTGATTGTGTTCTTGAATGGCAGAAGTGAAACTCATCATCATTGATGTCTTAAAACAATGAAACCGTGATTGTCTTAAGTACGCATGATTCTTTTTGTTTGTTTTTTGCAGTGAATGTAGACTGATTTGGATTACTTTGTGCCATGTGATTTTCAGAATGGTCTATGTCATTAAGAATGTCGGAAATTAGTTTGGAACAGACAAAATGGTAAGGCAAGTTATCAGTTTCTCATTCCTGCAGGTTGGTGTCAATCTGCCATTTCATCTGTTGATTAGTTGAAATTATGCTCCAGATCCAAGTCAACCGAATCATGCTCCATATCCAAGTCAGTGCAATGCAGTGCACAGCCATATGAACATTACAACCAAACCCGTAATAGCCATATAAATATACACCTATGCATAGGGGCGAGCATTCAGTTCGGTCTATTTTGATTCAGTTTTTCTTGACAATTTGGTTCGGTTCAATTCAGTTTTAAAATTTAAAGTCAATGATTTTCAGTTTTTGGTTTGGTTTTTTATGAAAACAACAACCAAATAACCAAATATACTGATATTAAAAACACACTGTTTTAACTACATATCCTAGATCCCTAATTACTTAGGTTTCCCACAGCCTTCTCATTTCTTATTCCCTAAGAGAGCTGAGACTCTCTCTCAATGCATCTTCTTCTCCCACTCTGTTCTCAAACCAGGTAACACCATCTTCACATTCTTTCTCACTCTTCACTCTCTTTTTTACAAATAAATTCTCCTTTCTTTTCATTTCTCTTCCTTCTCAGTTTTCAACACATAGTTTCTCTCTAATGAATCAGCTAGTTCAAGCTTTAACACTGAATCTGAGCAATTCTTTCATACAGATCCACGTGTTCTTTGATGTTGGGTCTTTGTGGAGATAAAATGTTTTTAGCAGCTTAATGGAGGTTAATAAACAGAAAAGGCTTCAGATTCTGTACTTCATCTTGCATTTTTTACTTCCTTTTCAAGTTATTAAATCCCGGTGCTCTAGGTTAGTGATTTAGACTCTAATGAGAAAATTCAATTTCCTCACTAACTTGGGTAATTTTTAAATTTCTCATTTTTTAAATTCATGTAGATAAAAGATCTGGATGAACTCATGATTCTTGCTTATAATTGAATGTTTCAATGGGGTTTGAAATTCTATTACTTAAAGAAGATGTTGGGTGAAATTGAAGAAATAATGCAAACAATTAAGCAGAATGTTGTAAGTTACTTTGACGATGAGTTACTGTCAGTTACTATTATAAATGATCGTTTATGGTAATTATTTATCTGTTTTATTGTATTTTTGAAGGTATTGAAGGTATCATTGGATTGATTATGTGTTGGCTTCAGCTTTGGATCGATTTAGTTGTGTTTTTGGATTTTTCAGTTTTTGGTTTTCCTGTTTCAGTTGAACTCAGTTTTTATCTTAATTCAATTCCATTTATCCCTTGATTGGTTTGGTTCATTCCGATCAGTCAGAAAATTGATACAAAACCAATCAAATAAATGGTTTGGAGCCCATTCCTTTTTATTTCGGCATAATGCATAAATTTGACTCTATACTTTCGGTGATTATCCTTATGGCACCCTTGAATTTTGCAGGGGACCATTATAACTTTACACTTTCACATTTTAAGAATAGCTATGCCTCACATCACCAAAACAAAATATAAAAGTGCAGAATCATGATCGAAACCTTACAATGTTGTTTCATTTTAGCTGAACTGTGACAGTACAAGGTCTCATGAATGAACCCCGCAAAGCTCAAGTGCCACAAAGAAAATCACCGAAAGTATAGAGTCAAATTTATGCATTAGGTCTTTTTCTTTCCCTTTCAATGAAAAACCAAAACTAAAGAGCAAAATATGGCACCTAGGTGGTGGAAAATTGGAAAAATAAAAAATGAAAAGAGGAAATTGAGATTTTGGGGGAATCTGTGGATAGTAGCTTTACAGATTAGTGGAGCTAAAGCTTTCATACGAAGGCCTCACAAAGCATATAGGGCATCTATAATTTTTTATGCATTTATGCATCTATAATATGAAGATAGGCACAACAAAATTCATTTACATAATGTTTAGTCTAAATGAATTAGAGATTTAGAATTAATACTAGTTAGAATTTATTTAGAAATAAATTTTTGCATTTGGTATGATAAACTTAAAATACAGAATTTAATTGAATTCCATATAGTTGATGCCTAGAGCAATCTCATAATTCAAATTTATTTATCCTCACTTCCTAAATTACCCTTGATAATAACATTAAAAAATAATAGCTGTCAACTCTATCAAAAAAATCTTATACCAAATAAATTAATAACAATTAACAAACATATAGACCAATTAACAATATATATATAAAATAAAATTCAAATGCCATATAATGTAGGAGGTTTATATGACAACATAAAATAGTATCACCGATGTGTGCATAATAAACTTAAATATTAAGAAGTTAATATAAAACATAAAATATCTAATGTAGCTTTCCAAACCTAAAAAAAATAAATAAATAGAAAGCTAATAAGCATTTTCCATCTCTTCTTTATCCAATGGGTTTGATATGGACATTTTAGTCCAAAAAATGTCATTCTAATTTTGTCAAATTGAATTCATTTTATTTTCCATTAAATTTAATATAATTCCATGGATTTGAATTCTATTTTTTTTTTCAAACAAACAAATATAACATGAATTCAATTGAATTCCAACAATTTCTTTGGAATTGATTTAAACCAAACATAGTTATGTATTGGGAAACGCAAAAACAATGGAGTTGATAAAACCTGGCATCTGCAATGCTCAGTACCTACGGACAACACGCACCTCCCAAGTTTGCTGGAGTTGCAGCAAATTTCAAACAGATGGCCTTGAGTTGCGAACATTGATGCTGTTCAGCTAATGCAAGCGTCGTCGCCACTGTCTCAGCACTCAGTTCCTCACACAACTTCGATTCACATAGCAACTTCAATCGATCTAAATTGTATAAGTCAGCAGCAGCCAATAGATGCTGCACCATATTGGTGGATGTGCACATAGATGTCGTGCCAGTAATTTCATGCACATCAGGAAGTTTGTCTGTGTATATAAATAGGATCATTGCCTACGCAAAAAAATGTTGAGGTTTGAATAAGAACAGTGGATATTTGAAGAGAAATTATCTATAATGACATGGGTAAATTATAAAAGTTCGTCTATATGTATATAGTCAGCTGATGACAGATGTATTGTTGAAAGTTTGGAAATGTTTTGGTGAGTGCTTATTTGGCGTCAAAGAGAAATAAAATAAATGAGATTTTGATACAATACAAACCTCTATGCATAAATTCAAAGACAACAAAAACTTTGTAGAGTTGGGACCAATTGGAACACCAACTATACAATAAGAATGTCTTGACCAATTGAGTTGTTAGGATACCACTTATTCTATGCCCCTAGCATGTCCTTACTAATGAGAAGTATAGGAGAAGGAAATAACAATGAGGAAAAAGCAGCTACTTGACAGCTATTTCTTCAGTTCTCATGTTAACAGCCATTAGACTCCATGAAACAATCAAACTCAGATTACAACTGCAAAATATTTGTACTTTTATATCATATGATGCTCCCTTTTGTTATATAGCCTTATGTCGTCCTTAGAACAGGATTTTGGGACAAAAATATATCAAAATATAGAAGCCAACAAATACAGCCTCATCAATAGTCAAACAAGGATGACATTTACCAACATAGGAAAGTTGCTAGGACAGGGGCAAGAGATCTTGAGGTGCAATAGCACCAGGACCATTTGAACTACTGATAGCATTAACACACTGTTATTGACTCAGACATGCCACAGACCCAAGCCAGCAGGTGCAATGACATATCTGGATGGGTTTGTTATGCATGCAGGTAATGATATACAGAATAAACAATAAAGTCACCTTATATCACGACACCAACAGTACTATTTTAAACACGCCAATAGTCAGGTGGCAAAACAATGATGATGAATGCAAGTCTTGAAAATAAGAAGCTTACCTTGAAGATTGAGGGGTCAATGTCTTTTACAACTACTTTATCTAGGTTAGGATCCCCAAAAAGTCCAAAAAACTGGGCCCTGAAAACTGGGGAGCGAGCAGCAAGTATCAATTTATGAGCTTTAAATGTTTCATCCCCAACCTGGAAAGCAATGTCACAACCAACTTCAGATTCCAAGAGTTCTTTGAGGCCTCGGCCCATGTCTGAGGGTGGAATGGAGATACAACATTGTTTTGGTCCTACAAGACGAGTTCTGACAACTCCAACAGTACAGTTCATGAGTAGGCAATCATCCTTTATATAATCAGAATTTTCTAAGGTTGTCCTTCTAAAGAAACGCTTGTAACCCCTGCAACAGATTGAGCACCAAAGTGATGTAAGAGGATGTAAAGACATAGTCCTCTAGGCTAAAAAATCCCAACCCACGTCCCATCGACAACCCATGACATCATAGCCCAATTCCACCCAAAAAAGATCTCAACTCATAACTTTTAAAAGATGGAATTTGCATGACAACTAAAACACTTACTGCAAAGAAATTTGACACATACAATTACAAGTAGTTTATCAAAATTACTAAATACAGCATGGACCAACTTAGACTAGAATCACCTGGATATGAACTAGCTATTTTCTAACCCATATTGCAGACACAAGATGAGGAAATATGAATGCATATGAATGAATTTATGGCGAGCAAGTAAAAGCAGATCAATTCAATCAATCATATAACCACATAAGGTTGCAACAAAAGGGCAACACACCTTAGAAGTATGTATATATGTGAAACAGGGAGTTATAAAAAAAAACTAGAATGTTAGGATAGTGTAAAACGAAATGTGAGAATTTGAAGGATACTAGTTACAGAAGAATTCTTATCTAGTACCATCATTACCCATTTGAAACTTAGTGTTTTTTGTTTTTCAAGCTTTCTATTTCTTTAAAGAGGTAATCCCAAATCCCAATTTCCTATCTATGTCAATATAAAATGGTAAAATATTATTTATATAACAAACAAAATGAAAAATTGTTCATTCAATCATATAACTCATCAATACTCAACCAACATTAAATGCTCTATAATAATAAGATTGAAGAGCTCCAGTCCCACATTACACACAAGACCATAAAAAAAATAACAGTAACAAAAAGCAGTAACCACATAGGCAAGATGGTCACCCTTTCCAAGGTGAGCTGCCACATCAATGTCATTCAGATAACAACATCCCTCCAGAAACCCATTCCTAAACCATAAATGAAACCATTAACCCTAACCCAATAATCACATTCAATCCTAGGACGGACAGTCCAGCTACAGCTTAGAATCAAATACACTCGACGAGCAAGTAGTGGAGAACAGAACAATAGAATAAGACTAATCTTCCAATTCAGCAATGTTCCAAAATTCATGCAGCCAAAGCTACACCTTTAACCCAAAGAGATGATAAAATCACCAAAAAACAACTAAATTCACAAGTATTAACGTAAAAACTAAAATCCCGTTTGAGAACAAAAATTAACAAAAAGAAAATAACTTTACCACATGCTCCCTCTATATTTCAAAGTGTACGGCCCACTCTCCAATGCACGATCAAAGTGGCTATGCACTTTGTGCTTCCCGTTTCCACTCTGATCAACCAACGTCAACTCAAACAAAGCCCTAACATCCGTTCCTTCGCTCGCCAAAGCAATAAAAACGGAAACATACATGGAGCTATCTTCAGGGTTTTTACCATCTGGGTAAAAGTAAATCGCCCAATCGTAACCACCAACCGTGAAAATATCACTCGATATGCATTTCCCAGCTCCCATCCCTTTCGCCAAAGAATATCCCTTTATCGTGAACTGGTGCGACCCGTTCACTGTCTCGTTGACTGATTTCGAACACGACTCTTTATCGAAATCCGCCTTGACGTCGACCATGATTTCATCGAACATCCGATCCTTCACAATAGAGCAAAACCCTACTTCCTTTATCAGCTTAAAGGACAAAAATTCGTCGAATAGGAGGTATATTGATGGTAGAAGGAATTTAGAGAAAAATTTGTCGGATCAAAGGGCCATTATAAGCTTATGCAAACCCTAGAACCAAATTCACGGCGAGATTAAATGAATTAGACCTCGAAGAGAAAGGAATAAAAGAATAGTAGAGAATCAGTGACCCAATTGAACGAAATGAGGAGGATGACCGCCAAGCCGGAGGAAGAGAGTTGATGAAAGAAACCAATGGTGGGGGTTTTAAATGGAGAAGCAGAGAACGAAAGAGTGAAAGAAAACGAGGGCTATTTTCTGTTTTCCTTTTGCTGTTGAGAATGGCGTTTAATCATTTGATTTAATGAATTTATATAAAACGATAGGTCAATTCTGTCGTTTGTAGCGTGGTGGGTTTGGCTTCAGAGTTCAGACTCTGAAGGAATTCCTATATGGCTCGGGGGTGGCTAGCTGTGGTGAGTTATTCTGTTGGTGGTGGAGTGCTCTGCACAGTATAAACAAAAATGCAATGCCAAAATAATTAATGATCTGTTATAAAAAAACAAATATTATATTTATTATTAGTTCTTAAACAATTCTTTATGTTAAATTTTTTACTAGTAGTAAAAGATATTTAAAAGTAGAGTTATTGAGGTATCTTAAAAAAAATTTAGAGTTTGACGCAATTTCCTCTCTGGGTGCCATTTTATTTACATGATTTGATAAAATATGCATATAAAAAGTTTAGTCAATAAAAATTATTTTATCATTTTTTACTTTTAATTTATTAAAATATTAATAAAAATACTTTATTTAATTTATAATCATGAAAATAATTATTTAAATATATAAATTTAGAAACCGAATAATAAGCAAGTAACATCAAACACATCAAGTATTATTTAAAAAAAATTCATATTTTCTAATTATAATTATCTTGCCTTCATAAAAAATGCTATTTTCCATTGAGCAAGGATGTCGATTTTTTGTGATTATGATGGAATTCGAATAGGATTTATATAAAACCTACGGTACATTTTTTCAATAAATAAAATTATATTCTATAATAATATATTGAAATAAAAAATATAAAATAGTCACCCAATTCCCATAATTTCATCGTTGCCTCCTATCTCTCTCCCGATAACGAGTGTCTCTCTCAACCTAACCCCTGCATTATAGATAATGTGCGTTTAATAGTAAATTATGCAGCTCTAAAATGCCTATAAGTAAGAAGAAACAAGACTAGTATGTATTTTAAAATATCTAAAATTTTCATTTATTAATTAATTGTTTTTAATATAATCTAATTATTAATGGATGAATATTTTATTCATATCATCATCTCCAGATAAAATTGCATGGTATTGACGTATAAAATAATATATATATATATATATATATATATATATATATATATATAATGTTAAAAGATATTCAATTTAAATTTCCACACTCTCTTTCATTTTTTATTTAAAAATATTAAATTAATAAAGAATATCTTAAGGAAGCAAAACCAAACTAAAAACATATTAATCACATCAATAAATAGGAGGTATTTAGGTCCCACTATTTATAATTTTAACTCAAAAAATTAAATCTATTTACTAATTAGAGTGCAATTATCACTAAAGCTCATAATTAGGGTGCATGTAGAATAAATGTGATATTGCAACAATTTGCAAAGTTGACTGTGAAATTATATATTAGGGTCGAAATATGACAATTTTTTAAAATGGACATTTACATGTTTAATAAACTCTATACTAAATAATTGTAATACATTAATATTTTAAATAAAGAAACAATCATTTATAATAAATCATAAATATAAAATAAAAATTAATTTTTTATTTCAATATAATTAATTAAAATTTTAAAATTATTATCACTATCGATATTAATAGTGTATACATTGTTAATGTAAAAATAATATCATGCATGACTTTTATTATTTCATATATTATTGAAAGATTTCGTATAATATTTAAGAAGACACAATTTAACATTGCAATTTTTCAGTATATCTTAATAAAATAAAATATTGTAATGTATTTTACAATCATTTTTAGAAGTGTCAAAATGGTCACAACATTCAAATATAATTCGTCTAGCATGTGAAATAAACGAGTCAAAGTTGAGGTTAAATTGGTATCAAAAATTATAAACGAGCCACCCATTTATGACAATAATGTAAACATATGGTGTCATGGTTTGAAACGTGGATTGAGTAATGAAATAACCCATTAATTTATTTTTAAAAAAATTTTTATTTAAAATTTAATTGTAAATTTTCACCAATGAGAATTGGCGAAAAATAATATTTCATGCCGCGAACCGAATCGAAAACCGAATTTAAATAGTCTAACTCAGTCGAAAAACCC